>CM073759.1:20685506-20730506 GCA_037127475.1 Arma custos | reverse complement strand
CAGTACCAGATAGTTTAATAAAAAATACCACATTAGGTTTGAAAATGAAGTAAATAATAAAAACAAGATCAGTTTTTATATTACTTTTTATACATAAAAAGCCTTGTATTGATCAGAAATTTCAGCAGCCAATTAATAATTAATTTATAAACTTAAAATGCATAAATATTTTTTAAACAGTTTCTCTTATTTTTTTAATCAAGATATATTCTAACATAATTAATTAATTTAAACGCATTAAACTATTCCATAGGGACTCAAATATAAACTTTTACTTGCACTATACCTTTATGTGTTAAGTACTGGCACTTTTAGTGAACTCATGTCCCATTATGAGAAGTACAAGGTGCGGATGTAGGATTTTACCCCAATTGTCTTTTTTCTCGAATAGTGGTCCTGCATAATAGTAGTTATTTTTTATTCGCTACCTGAAAAAATATATATATAAATCTAATAGCTCATATTTATATATAGTGCGCAGTGATAGTGCGCTGGTCTACCGTGCCGAAGGTCCAGTATCCAAGTGGATTCAAATTCCTCAGTGGCAGGTGACTCTTCTGTGACTAACCCAGTCACTGTAAAGTGGGTGCAGGGGCAAAACCTTGCGGATTAGTGTAATCACGAAGAAATTACCTCCCTGCACAATTGTTTTCCTACAGTACAGTCTCTACCACGTACTGAACCCAAGATCCTTCATGGGTTGTAGTGGTACAGTGCAAATAAAATATATAAGAGAAAATAGATTGATGGAGTAAATATTCAAGTAGTCAGGTAGGTAATTATCTTATTATTAAGATGTGTGCAAGTATTCTGCTCCATTTATAAATAAATCCCCTTCATGGGTTGTAATAGCGTAGGTTTAGATCTATTCAATATAATTTAGCTAATATGTTAATCAAACCTTGGTTTAATTAGAATAATTAATTTCATAAAATAGCAACCACAGAGGAATGGATGAAATCTGAGGCTGCCCTCTCCGGCCACTCAAGTTATTCCTACCGCAGGCCCAACCTAGCAAATTAATTCCTGCCTTGACTGCAATCAAATGGAAACATCATCGATCCTAATTAAAGTAAATGAAGGAGCAGGTGCCTTGATGCCTACACACTAATTTCCTGCATCGTATAAATTTAATTGAGCAGACCCAGCGTCGAAGCTGCCTCAACCTAGTCTATCTGGAATCTAGTTACAACGTAGTACTAAATTCTATTTCTAGTACTATTTAAGATGAAGAAAGATGATCTTTGATGGATAACGTTGAGCTTACTGTTACGGGCTACTAGGTTTTAAAATGAATTAAACTACTCCTGAATTCAAGATGCCAATATTTATTAACGAAGTGACAAAAAGAATACAATGAAGTTACAAACAACTAAATTATTATAATAATATAAATTTACAATAACAATATTCTGAATATTTATTATAACCTAGGCTTGTTTAATTACTAAAATAATATAAGATATTACTAGTACGAAATAGTTTAACTATTTACATAAATCGGTACAAGTACAATAAAATTACGCTAGAGCTTATAACTACAAATTAACACTTACAATTCACTAATTAAAGTCCACCGAAAGTAAGAAACTGACACACAGTAACAAACAGAAACAGTTTATTTCACTCACTAGACTGTCACTTAAACTGTTAAACTTATTACACTGGCCGGTTCACCTCTGACTATTTAATACATTTAAATAGGCAAATCCGAACATTCTAGACACGGAGTGGGGGGTTCTGGAACCTTCAAGAACAATCTTCTTAATCTCTTCCGCTTAAGAACGTTAATCCCTTGCACCCGTCTTTCTCTCTATAACCGTAACATTACGTATATATACTTAATAATATATATATTTTTTTATATACACTTTATTGAGATATTACAATGTACCACTTCTAGGCAATTAGTAATAGCGCTAATAGTAATACAATCATTCATAAAAAAAATAAAAAATAATAACAATAAAAAACAAATGAAATAAAAACATCTACATGCTGACAATAAAAACAAAATAAATACTCGCGAAAATGATATTAAAAATGAAATATTTTAATTTCAAAGAGAAAATATATGCCCCCGGACGGTATTATTTAAAAAAATAAAATAAAATAATTTCTCACATTCATACCGTAATGACAATATTTAAAATTTGCCTGGGGTACCATAACTAAGCTTCTTCCCCAAGAATGGGGGCAAAGCAAGAGTCCGGGAGGCCCCTGCGCCTTTTTCCAGCCGCGTCACTGGCCACTGGCGATCAAACGCCAATGGAAGCTGGTTATTTAATAATGAATAAAACTATATAACATAATAATAATAATAATAGAGTTATATATTTGTAAAAAAAAAAAAAAAACTGATAAGGTAAAAAACTCTATCTCATTTTGGAGAAAGAATCAAGAAACAATGTTTCGAAAATAATTCCTCACCACATCGCAAACCTTCACTGTTTTCTTTCTAGAATTAAAAATAGCTCATTAGTTTAATAAAAATACACATGTTTTTCTTTACAAAATAACGTATTTAGGCTTCATATTATCGAGCTTACGTATGTTAACCTTAGTCAGCTCTCATAAACTTAATATTCTTATATGTCGCCATAGCCCGATGTTTATTCCTAAACAAACTTTAGCCTCTTGATATGTTGTTACCTCGGTTTTATGCAGTCACTGTCTTTCAGGAGACTTATAGCAAGCTAATTAACACAGTCCTTTTATTCTGAGTCTAGGTTGTTTCTGCATCTAGTCGCTAGTTGTAAACGTTTAACCCAGAAGCCATTATGAATATTTTTATTGGATGTTCGGACAAGATGTCATGACCTGTAAAATCTTCTATAACATATGTTTTATGGTATTCGCTTCCCCAAAACGCTCATACAGTTCAACATTCTTCTTTCTTCTCCTGTTGTCAACGGACTTGAATGAACTAATTATTATTTTGAGAATAAGTTTTGTTTTTTTTTGGTGTTTTTGTAGTCCAAAACAGCTCCTGTAGCCAATAACAATTCCTTTTTCTATTCCTGCAAGGAAACATCATTTTCCAAGCTAATGATCGAACCCAGATGCATAAACTTATCTACCTTTTAATGTATATCTGATTCCAATTTACCATTTTGGTACATATATAATCATTCCTTTTGTTGAAATTATTTCAATTTATACCTTTAAGAATATCATAATTTTTATAATTTATTTTATTGTTATACATTAATTACTTTTATTTTTGGATCTTGTTGACTTAAGTCATTAAATATTATTATAATTTATTTTATTGTTATATGATATAATTTTTTAAATATTTTATTTGAAAAGAAAAGATATGACCAGGACCGGGACTCGAACCCGGGTCTCCCACCTCTCCGTGGTGGTGCTTTAACCATCCGAGCCATCCTGGTTCGCTGCTCGGTCATAATTTTTGTTTGTGTAAACTTTTAGAAGCTAAACTGTACGAATGTGTTTCTTTAGTACGTCCCTGTAATGAGCACATACTTGGATTTGTTCTCAACAATTGTAAGCAGGTGGCATAATCTTTTGTCCAGCAGTTCCGGTAATATTTCTGCATGTCATCGGCAAACGCTGAGAACTGCGATAGCTTGGGGAATCGTGTTTCAAATTATTCATTAGTGCTGAAGCCAAATTACTCAATATCCGTAATGTCAACCCCATTCCAAAAGGTATTAAATGTTGTTCCGTAGACAGAGAGTTTGGGAACTATGCCCAAGGTTGCTGGCCGAGGAACTATGCCGCTCTAAGTGGTTGGGCTAAGTGGTCCCCTAAGGAAACTATTTCTCTGAATTAACTCAACCCTCCGGCTAATATTCATCTTGCCACTGCATCCTCAGATTATTCCTTATAACCGCCTCCGTTTATATTGAAGCAAACTAATTTTGAATTGAAAGTTTTTATTTGTTCGTCTGTAACACGAAATAAAGAGGATAATGAATGGTACATAAGGGCACGGGGAAGAGACGATTAGGGAACCAACCCACTGTCAGTACCCAAATAACAAATTCAACAAAGGACACGAGGCCATCTTTTTTACAGATGCCTTAGGAATGAAGGAGGATTATCGAGAAATGAAGATGTAGTGGATTGATAGTAGTGGGTTTGAGTGGGAATAAAGTTTGTCGAAAAAGGATTGATGTTGAATTCGGGCCAAATCAGCAACAAATGAAACATTGAGCGGCGGGTTCGATAGGCTAAGTTCGCTAGGGCAGATCTACATGCCAGCATCTACACACAGGAACAGATTTACATGTTTACCTAACACATATTTAGAGCAATTAAGTGAAAAAAATAGAAATTTTCAGCTTAATTATTTGTTAGAAATCTAAGTACTAAACCATCTCTCACGAATGAAAATCAGATTTTTAAAGGAACATCTTGAATCTCTTTATTTTAAATTAATTAAGTGAAATTTATAACTTTTTATAATAATAAAAATAGTAAATAGAATGAATGGTGCTTAATGGCATAAGCTAAAGGCAATTAAAGAAACTACCCAATGGCAGTTGAGTTCCTTGATTAATCAAATAACAAATTCAACTTAAAAGCCCACGAGACCATCTTTTTTTCAGAGGCCTCGGAGGATTATTTGAAATTGAAGAGGAAGCTAGGGATTGAAACTACTGGGTTTAATTGGGAATAAAGTTTGGAAAGAAAGGATTGATATCGGTTTCGGGCCAAATCAGCCATAAATGGGACAACAAAATCATTATGGACCAGTATCATCACTATTCTTAACAAAGTAAGGAGGATTGAGGGTTTCAAGAAGGATTTTGGAATTTAAGGATTGGATATGATAGGGATTCGATGACTTAGTGAAGTTCGAAATATCGGCTCGGTAAGTCCGTTATAAAAGTCATTTATATGTGTTTTTCTAATTAATTGGGAACTTAAAGCGTTTATCTAGTAAGTGAACAGCAAGCAGTTCCTTGTCGCGATGAGGATTCCAAGCTAAACGTTTGTAAAGATCTAGACCTAAGTATCGGGTCTGTTCTCCAGGAATCAATGAGGCATTATTTAAGGTTACTAAAGGCCGGGAAACTATAATTTTTCTTTTTAAATAATCCTTACAGAAAAACAGGTGTTATTAAATCAGTCTGGAACATTTAAAATACACCGAGGAGATGAGTTCCCCACCATTAAAAGTTTCCCTTCTTTCAATATTATTTAATCTAGTAGTGTGGCATATCGATTAATTGTTTATGTTGAGATGCTTAGGAAGCATTTTTCTAAGTAGTTCCGATTTGTAATTTATGGTATATCTGAACAGATATTCTTTATAATAATATCTTCTTTTTTTTTTTTAATTTATTTATTGATATTTACAACTGTATTACAATAATACAACAAGTGAATAGGATGCATGTTTCATAATGACATGAGAATGACAAGTTGAGAAACTACCCACTGGTAGTACTCAAATCAAAGTTCAAATAAGAAGGTCACGTGGCCATCTTCTTTTCAGACGCCTCGGAGGATTATCAGGAATTGAAGAGTAAGCTAGGTTTGAAGCTAGAGGGTTTGAGTGGGAATGAAGTTTGCTATGAAAGGATAGATACCGGGTTCGGGCCAAATCAGCAACAAAAGGGACATTAAGGTCGTTATAGATGACTTTATTCTTAACAAAATAAGCAGCATTGAGGATTTTACGAAGGATTTTGGATTGTAAGGATTGGATACGAGAGGAATTCGATGGCTTAGTGGAGCCCCAAAGCTCTACTCCGTAAGTCCAAATAGGTCGTATGATGGTCATGTAGATGAGTCTTTTGTAGTTAATTGGGAGTTTAGAGTGTTTGTCTAGTAAGTGTTGAAGTAACCTGAAACGTCGAGCGGTTTCTTGTCTTTTTAGTCTTGTATGAGGATTCCAGGTCAATCGTTTGTCAAGGTGCAACCTTAAGTATCGGATCTGTTCTGCAGGTACCAGTGGGATATTATTAAAGGATACTGAAGGGCAGGAAGTCATTGGTTTACGACGTAAGGTAAAAGTGATTTGATGCGATTTTTGAGAATTTATTTTAATCCTCCAGTTTTGACACCATTCTTCAAGATAAGTGATATGGGATTGGAGGCTTTGGGATGTAATAATTGGATTGGTGTTGACTGATAATACACATGTATCATCAGCATACGTGGTAAGGATTGTATTAGGATGAGTCGGCGGGATGTCAGCTGTATAAACTGTATAAAGGATTGGACCAAGGATACTACATTGATAATAATATCTATAACTTGTTCATTTCCATTGGTAGAAGGAAAGAAATATTACTGTGCCCCAAGACCTGTAAAGAACAAACCCCTTAATATAAATCCCTTTTCAATATCTTCAACGATTGACTAGAAACAGAATATTTTTGAAGAAGCTCAAAGGTTACTATTTTGTGTTTTTCTACATGGAAAGAATTATCAAATAAGAGCATAAATTAAATTAAAAATATATAATCGTTCATAATCAATATAGAAAAACTCCAAAATTTCGAAAATTGGCTTTTTTACATTTTCGCTTGTTTATTCAATCAGTGTTGTATGAAAAAAAATGTTCGCACTTTATTTGTAAATTTTATTTTATTTTATATTTTCTATGAAGTTGAAGTTTCGGGAGAATAAGACGTTGCGTGACTAAATTAGTGAATGTGTGAGAAAATCAATTTTTATAAATTGGGAGTCATCAGCTCTCGATAATAAACGCCTTAAACTCCTTCTCCTGGTGAATAGCCAGGTTCAGGAAAACCTTATTAAAACCTGCTTTCGGTCAATTATCGATCCAGCAACGTCCGCCCAAACAGAGTAGCGTAGATATGTTGACAGGAGGGAGAGCCAATATCTGATTCTTTTTCCTCATTGTTATAATCTAAGCCCTCGATCCTTAGTCGCCGTTACTCAAGCTAAATTAATACACAAGAGCCTACCTAAAAAAGTAACCAATTCTTCTTCGCCAAAAATCTTTATATTATAAAACACTCATCTTGTTATTTTCATAAACTAAGGTGTTTACAAATAAATAATAGTTCTATATACGTATTAATAGAAAACAAAACTAAAAAGTTGAAAATAATTTTGTACATTTTCATTTTACATTCATTCTCGATCCAGCCTTGAAGAAGCTAGCAGCATGTCTGGCGAAACGTTGGCGAAGGAAAATTTAACAACATGGTCGAAACCAGAAACCAGTGAAGTTTTGTGTATAAATAATGGCCGTGGAAACCTGAAAGAGTATTTAATTTTGTACAAGTTTAAATTAAGAATAAAATTCTAGTAGACTAAAGAAAAATAATTGGTAACGCAAATAACATGGGTGCTTGAATTTAATTGTTGTACATATTTTATTAACTAATATAGGTAAAAGTAGAATCATTATAAAAATACCATAAAAAGCATCCCACGCTATTTTTATGATACAATAAATTATTTCTTTCATCTTTTATTCTTATTGAATGATAATTGTTGATGATATATGTGGAAGAAAGTGGTCGGGGTAGAGATCACAATGAATTTCTCGTAGAATTGGAGAAAAACTTTATTGATTAGCCAACGTTTCGACCTACAAAGAAACGTTGGCAAATCAATAAAGTTTTTCTCCAATTCTACGAGAAATTCATTGTGACCTCTACCCGGACCACTTTCTTCCACACATCTTTTATTCATATTATAAGATTTTTGAAAAACAATTTTTTTAATTTCCAAACTATTATTCCCTTTCTAAGTTTTAGTGGACATAAAAACAAGCTAATCCTTTATAAAACAGTAATCTGCTCAGTGCTGACCTATGCCTCACCTGTCTGGAATTCAACCTGCGCTACAAATTATAGAAAGTTTGAAAGGGTACAAAACCTATGCATGAGAATTATTAATAATTATCCCCGCTACACGAAAATATCGACTATGCTCAGAGATCTTGAACTTCCCACGGTAAAATAATATGTTTCAGCCCAAAGAAAAGCATACTTCGAAAAAACTCCAGCTTCCGAAAACCCATTAATCCGAGAAATCGGTAACTATGATAAACATTCACTACGACGGTACACGCACAAAAGAACAAAACATATACTTCTCACTTAATCAAACCACTGTTCGTAGGTGACATAATCTAGTTATCTGTATTTATTTTATAGTTATTTTTAATTGTGTATTTATTTTCTATTTAATTATTATTATTATTATATTTACTTACTTTATTTAGTATTATTTTTATGTATTTTAAATTATAATTACTATTATGGTTCATTTTTCTTTTCTTTTCTTTTTTTAAGCGGGTTTTTTCTACATTTTTCCTGCTATTGTAAAATTTACTTATAAAAGACAACTCTAATTAATTAAAATCACTGTTGTTTAAACATGTAAAGGAAGTCCGGAACATGTATTTACACTTATTGCTGCTTGTATATGTAAAACTGTTAATAAATTTTTTTTTTTTTTTTTTTTTTTTTTAATGGACAGACAAAAAAAGCGTGATTTTTGTCATTTTAAAACTATTTTTTTATTTTGCAGTGAAATATACGAAACAGTTGATCCAGCTAGCATTCTTATGCTTGTCTCTTAAATTAAACCTTAGTGCACGCCTTAGTGTTTGGCACAAGCTTCAACTTCGAATATAGAAAATCGCTAATCATGGGGATCCTGATTATAATAATGAGACAAGCTTATTAATGCACTAAGATTGCAAAGTTTCAGTTTAATTCGATGTTTTGAAATGGCCAAAATTGATCTTGAAGATTACGTTATATACTGGCGAAACGAGAATAGCATATCAGCGTGTTTATAAAATGTAAAAAAAAAAGTGTATAAATATATGTGAGAAATGAATCTGTAAAAAAGCAGAGATAAGAGCGTGTTAACAGAAATATTGAAACAATTTATTTGCATTACACATTAGTTTATTGTGATTTTTTTTTTATTGCGAACCTTATGAATATCAAAGTTTAACTATATTCAGCGCATAAATCATTTATCCACTCATATCTAAGAACTGAGACTATGGACACAGTTGTTTTTCCAATGGCGATGATTTAAGGAGTCAGCAAGCTGGGGGTGATGATGCAGCCGCCCAGACGAGGGCTCACGGTCAGTTGCCCAAAGCTCGGGTCAGCGCTGAACTCTTTGATCGCCGAAGCATGGGATGTTCTGGGCCAACCCTTCTCTTCTCAATGAAGGTCTTCACCACCATCTTTATTCACCCCTGTCAATGCATCAATTAGGACAGTCCAAGTAAATAATGGCGGGGTTGGCTCTGATTATCTCAACTTCAACATGTGTAAGAAACTTCAATATTGGGTCGTTTTATATGAATGCCGTGTTCAAATGGAATAATATTTATTAAAACAACATTATAGAATTAAAACATTTTTATTCAATGTATTTACCCTCATTTTCTATACATTTTCCCTACCTGTCATCTAATTATGAACCCCAAAACTGAAATTAAGGAAGTTACCCACATTACTGAAAAGATTGAAATCATTTGGAAATATGTCTGCTAAATAAAGTGGGTGTTGAAGGACTTCGTAACGCAGCTCGTTTAGGATTCGACAATGCTGGACTCATAAAAAATATTTCATGCCTCAAAAGGCATTTTTTTCCGATATCTTTTAGTTTTTCAAGGAACCCTCCTACCTTCTTACGTCCATCTTTTTCTCATTCTTCCGAGTCTTTCCTTCTTTACTCGGTCCTCGCTATTCCTTCTCTCTTTCCCACAAGGACCTTAATTTCTTTTTGTCTCTTCCCATAGTCATCCCTATCGAAACAGTCTTGGTCTGTTATTTTCAGTCTCTCAGTTTCTTCCTTCATCTGTTTGATGTACAGCTCAGTACTCTTGCATCCTCTCATTTTATAGAAATTTCTCTATTTATTCTCTTTGGGTGCATCCTCACCATATGCCCGTAGAACCTTAGCCTTCTTATTCTTATGTCCGTTTCCAAATCATTCACTTCTTTGTATATTTCCTTATTAGATCTCAACCTATAGCCTTCCTGTGTCTTCTTTGGGCCGTAAATTCTTCTTAGTATTCTTCTTTCTATCAACGATATTTTCCTTACTTTTTTAAGGATTATCGATCCTTATGATTATTATTATTATTATTTTGAACCGGGCCAACACGTGACACTCGGATACCATGTTTTCGATATTTTTTTCTGCTCTTCCAATAATAAATCATTCTCTCAGAATGTCGACTTCTTCCGTCCATCCCCAAGTCCATGCTCCGTTCTATTTACCACAAGAACCACTTTAGATTCGACTTATAAATATCTCTCTCTCTGTCCAGGTTGTCCTCATCAGTTAATTCCAAGTCTTTTAAGTTCTTCTTTCACCTCCTTACCTTAACCTCCATGGCTTTTCTGGTCATATTTCCTAGTGAATGTTTGATTATAAATTCTTCTAATATTAATGGTTTTAGGTACTGGACTTGAATTTAATTTTATTTTGTTTTATAGATACAAAACCCTTTTATTTGTCCAAGTTATCTTTTATTATTTATTTCTTAAACAAGTATACGTTTCGACCCTTTGTGGTCATTCTCAATACATGTTTTTTATTTTTTATTTTATCATCATTCAGTTAGCTGAATTCAATCCGCAAAAATCTATATAACATTCAAAAAAGCAAAAACATTAACATTATAAAATTTAACATTATAATTTTTTTTTTTTTTTCATGAATCTTCTTAAAAATTATCCTATCAGTCACAATATCATACATTTTTTGGATGATGCCATGTATGATATTGTGACTGATAGGATAATTTTTAAGAAGATTCATGTATTCCATATATATTTATATAAAAAAAAAAAAAAAAAAAAAATTTTATAATGTTAAATTTTATAATGTTAATGTTTTTGCTTTTTTGAATGTTATATAGATTTTTGCGGATTGAATTCAGCTAACTGAATGATGATAAAATAAAAAATAAAAAACATGTATTGAGAATGACCACATGGGTCGAAACGTCTACTTGTTTAAGAAATAAATAATAAAAGATAACTTGGACAAATAAAAGGGTTTTGTATCTATAAAACAAAATAAAATATAAATTCTTCTTAACCATCGTCTTTCGATCTTAAGAGTTTTCCCAGGCTTGAGAAATCGTTGTTTCCGTGCTATATAAAATCGATGAACTTAAATAGTGCCTTAATTTCGCATTGGTGGTTAGGTTATTTCATTATAGATGCCTTTTGTAAGGAAATTTGCTTTTCATAATTTGAGGAATTTGTGTTCCTTTACAGGTCTCTGTAATATATTTCTGCTAATGTTCTCCTTTGAATAATTTCAAATTTATGAATCGTTTTCTAACATTTATCCATCCAACATTTTATTTGTTGCATGAACCTTTGAAAATATCCCGTACTCTACAATATATCAAATTACTCGCTTTATCATAAAGTATAATACTCTTGTGAATTCTGTAAACATGGATCCAGGATAAAGTGAATCTGGAACGAGAGATACAATACATCAATAAGGCCAGAAGAGCGAGATAGCAGCTGGGACTCCAATGCATCTAATCCTCGTGGATTCATGACCCGGCTGAAAACACCTCCGCGTTTCGCTCCATATATCAAGCAAACAAATACATCTAGAATTCACTCGCCGACTTGTCAGGTCATATTTATCTTTAAGTAAAAACGAATGACGTTTATTAATATTTTACACACATA
Source organism: Arma custos (assembly GCA_037127475.1). NCBI lineage: Eukaryota > Metazoa > Arthropoda > Insecta > Hemiptera > Pentatomidae > Arma > Arma custos. The sequence goes on along the minus strand of CM073759.1, from coordinate 20,718,855 downwards.
AATGATCAAAATTGTGAGTTCATAAAATCCCCAAAGCTTTGGGCAAAATTAATTTTTGTACTGACTCAAAAATAAGCTTAATCCCGAGATTTAGCTTTATTATTACAATTACACAAAAATTACATAAATTTTTCAAGGTAATAAAGATTGTTTTTTCACAAATAGTTGAGACCTATCATTATGTATAATATACAGTATACAACAAGTAAAGAGTTTTTAACTTTCCATCCTTAAAAACATACGCAAACTAGATTCAGGTTGTTTTCATTCATATACAAATGCATCAGTTAGGAATAACGGAAAAACAAAATCTGACCAAGCCTAAACTACTCTACGGTATTGCGGGTTAGTATTGCCATACAGTCCAGGCTTTCGCAGTCTTGAAGGAATATCATTTTATTTCAGATTTACATAAACATCGCTTTTACATTAATACAATTAAATTATATTAATACAAATCAATTCCGCTAGTGGATAAGATAACTTCAAAACTGATTGATTTCATACAAACTTTGAACCTCTATGGGGATGGGTTAAGTTATACAACCTATAACTTAAGAATTAAGTTAAGAACCTATCTGCAAATTTCAAGATGCTAAGTCCCTGATTTGCCTCTAATTATGTACTATAATGGATTCTCCACAGCACCTATATATCTGTCGAGTGCACGTGCCCCCGTGCCCCCCCCTATGAATCCGCGCTTGCTATAGCCTATGTGTTATTCTGGTGTATAACTTATATTACTGTAAAGTTTCATCCAAATCCGTTTATTATTTTTTGCGTGAAAGAGAGACAAACATACAAACTTTCACATTTATAATATTAGTAAGATTCTGATGTGTAAGTTATATTACTGTAAAGTTTCATCCAAATCCGTTTATTATTTTTTGCTTGAAAGAGAGACAAACATACAAACTTTCACATTTATAATATTAGTAAGATTTACTGAGTTAATTATCATATGATTCTTAAATGAATATTTTGACACTAATAAATTACTATTATTGTTTTTCTATTTCTCATACATCAATTTCGTGAGACCTCCAATATATTTAGATACCATATTTACATATTGGATACACAACTAATGTAGATTGTTTTTATTTACTATTTTACTATATTGTATTTAATATGCGTATGTATTAATGAGATATGGTATTTACTAAAAATAATATATTTTTATGAATATCTAATGCTTATAAATGTGATAAAATTTTTACCCCTCCCCTACCGAGCTAATCAGGGCCTGATAACATACACACACATACACAGATAATAATCCTTTAACCTGATTGGCTGATGGGGCATCAATGGCTGACACTGGTTGGCTATTAGGCTAGTTAACTCCCCCCCTCCCTTTCTCCCTTCGGTTACACCCACTTCCCTCCCAATCTCCTTTTTCTTTATAAGACAGCGGGTTGTTTTGTCTGTCCCTTTTGTGTCATTTCCCTTAAACAAGAGTCAATTCAAAGGGACAAAAAAAAGAAGAGAAAATTGCATTCCTATCGACTTCAAAATATTTTCTTCTTTTTCTTTTGAAACATTACTTCTTCAGTTCCTCTCCTTTAACATTACAAAGAGCATATTTCTTTATTTTTAATTGGATTCAGTTACATAGCAATTAGCTTTATTTCATTCAGTTATAAAACCTGAAGATTTTTCCTGGAATTTCAGGAATAAATAAAATATTTTGTAGTTTTTATAATTTAAAAACAACTGTAGTTAGGTTTAATATAAATAAAATCACTGACTCACTATTGGGCGCTACAGCCTTACAGAACCAAGGCCTCTCCAACCAGAAATAAAATATATATAATAAACATAATAACAAAAAAATATAATGAATCGATTTAAAATCAAACTCTTCTCAAAATGTATTTTTGCGAGGCATTTGGAAGCGATAAAATCTATGATAATTTTAATATGGGGATTAATTCACTACCATATACCTCTCCAAGTTTTATGGTAAAATTGTATATATTCTGTTTATTTTTACTTATTATTCATTTTTAAAATTATTAAATGACTATAGAGGACATGGTTTCACTCTGAATTTGAAAAAAAATTTAAATGGAATAAAACAACTTAAATTGAGGTATCTATGCTTTATTTTGGTTACTTTTTCGACAATAAAAGAATTTATGTACAGTTTTATTTATATTGTTACAATTCTAGAATTTATTCATGATTTTACAGATGAATGACTTATGGTCGAATTGTTAACCATATAATAAGTAAAAAATGAAACAATTAAAACAGAAGATTGAGAATGGCCTAGGCCAAAACGTATCTCAAAAATAAGGACTAAAAAAAGTTTTTCTGGAAATAGGTTTTTTTTCTCCTATTTAAAGAATAAATTAACTTATTATATGAATGGCTGATACTAAGGAATTTTTTTTGGCATATTATTGACTACCAGACAGCAATTAAAGCTATCTATTTTACGAAAGATAGAATAGATTGATTAAATTCTAAATTTTCTTGATTAATTTATTAAATATTTTATATTCGATTAGTATGTCAACTAAATAATAAACGAAATCCACATTTTTTTAGGCAATCTGATTATACACAAAGGAGTTTCGGTGTTTTAAATGTGTGTTTGCTTTAAAGCCTGCTTGACACCCGGGAATAACGCTTTGGAATATCAAATTCGGTAGATGTTATCCAACAAACCATTTTTTTTTTTTTGTGTGTTTTAATACAGCTGTAAATTTAATGAAACAATAAAAAAATAATATAAGTCAATCTAATTAATTGAATTTAACTCATTAACATCTGATAAATAAATCTTTTGGTTTTACTCACTATCCACTCACAGTTCTCTCAAGTTCAGTTAAAAAAAACCCTTCATATTCAGCTATAGTTGTGAAATCTCCAACATTCTGACTTAGTTTCAACATTTGTTGCTTTCCAGTCAGACAACGCCTACCATAAATTAAATAATGTTCTTTTTAATTAACAGGGATCCCAAGGGGATGGAGCAATTAAGGTAGCGACGGGAAGCCCATCCAATGGGACTAATTAAAAATGCTTCTTAATTTATAATCAGTTCAATGCCGTTGAAGAAGTGGCTCTTAATTCTAAGGCCTAGTCTTTATTGTCTTATTATGACAATCTCATTATAATTTAACTTATATGAGAGAGTTTTTTTTAATTCAATTAACTATCCAGTAAACCATTTATTGATGAAGAACTATAGACTTGTATTATGATGCACCAATATTTTAATAATTAACAATTTAATTTATCTTTCTTTATAAGGTTCTTTATACCGTAAACTAAGTACATAAGCACTTTAGTACTTCTGGAGAAGTTATTTTTAAGTCAGTTTTCTTTTTTATACTGCGCTTTATCTCAATTGTTTCATTCCAGAAAACAATTTGAAAACCTCTTTTCTGAAGTACTTTTAATACTTTCAAAGGCTTTTATATAATATTCGAATAATTTTATCTTTAATTTACTTTTAGATAAAATGTAAGATTTCAAAAGAACCATAAATTTATAAAGCCATCCTTTCAGTTTTTCTTATATGCTAATAAATAATGTATCTTTTCACAAAAAGTAGTTGAAGCTTAAAATTTAAATGCCTCCAAATGTTGACCATTTATGATGTCATTAGATGATATTTATTTTTTTAATATGTGAACTATTTGGTTCAAAACTGTTTAAAGAAATTCTTGATTTTATTCATAGGTCTATCACGATATAGCTAGTTTTCATCGAACATCGAATTAAAATAAAAGGACCATTATTTAATTGTTTACAAAACAGTATATTGCAGTGCTGCTTTTCTCTCTATTTTTTTACAATAATTAATAATTCTGTTAGAAATAACTAAAATAGTATTAATACTAGTAGTAATACTAGTAGTAATACTAGTAGTAATACTAGTAGTAAAATATATTAATACTACATTAGGACGAAACCTATAAGATTAATATATAAGGAAAAACTAATATAAAAATAAATAAATTAAAAATATGCTTTATTTTGATTAATTCATATCTTTTTTTCATTTATACATGTAATTGCTCCAATGATTTCTCAACATATATGTCTCAGCTCAAACGTTTCCAGGAACATATTCAATTTATCTCGAAATCCCACATTTCTTTTTCAGAACTTTGAACAGTTTTGTAACTCACCTTTTCGGAGGTGTATTATTATCATTATTATTGTCATTTTTAGGAGATCTCAATTAATCGTAATTTTAATTTAATAGTGTTATATTTCGTACCTTGTATTTGATTAAATGCTCTGAATACTAAACTTGTTCAAATATGCGTTAATTTATAGTGTTTATTATTTTAAATTGTTGTCTCTTTAGTACGGGAAACTTCTAATCATCCCTATTGTTTACTTAAGCTTAAATATACTTCGCGATTCGGAGTCTCGAAATGAGATACTTCTATTTTCTCTCTCATATATATTCAAACAGATGTTAATTGGTTTATAAACGCTTTTAATGAAAAAAATATGCTGTAGCTAAATCTACCGAAATGAAAAGAAAATATTTTCGTTCAATCTTTCAACGCTCGGTCCCAGTGAAAACAAATAAAATAAAAAAATATAAAATAAAGAGAGTAGGTTTAACTTGGCAAAGAACTAAAGAAAACTTGTTGAATGTGGACAAGCTATGTTTTGCTCCTCTTTTTTGTTTTCTAGATGTTAAAAAATCCATTTTTTTATTATATATTATAAAACAAAGTCCTCGGCCGTGTTTTTTCGAGGTAAACTCAATAACTACTGCAAGGATTTTCATGCGGTTTTCACCAGAGTGATTCACCAGGAAGGTTTAGGTATATAATTTGTCGAGGTTTTGTGTAAATGGGTTGGAATATTGATGGGTTTCTCCGAAGACGCTGCCTAATCCCGTGCAATTATCTAACGTGTAAGATAATAAATTCGTTTATAATGAAATATTTGGCTTTGTTTTTATTTTTATGATTACCATATAATAAAGTACATTAGCTGAGATGGGAAGAAAGAAAATCAAGACTCCCAAAGAAGCCTAACGAATGATATTCGCGCGGTCCTTAGTGGCCGGTATGTGATAAAAAAAATACATTACACAGACAAATTATGTTGGCATGATATGCTTTATTACCCAATCAAAGCTGGGGTGGATCGCTAGTATACATATATAATGAATTAATAAATATTTAGTTTTCACCAATAACACTATTACTAAATCCTATCTCCCTTAAAAGAAAGTCACTAGGAATTAAACTTAAATCCCTAGCTTTTGCGGATGGCTTTGACGGTAATATCGGAAAACAGAGGAAGCAATCATACAAATAAATCTATTAGAAAAGATTGCTAGCCAAGTAGGATTAAGGATCTCATTTGAAAACAGTAAATTTATGACAAACGATGTACAAGGACTAATTTCTTAACATTGAGATGAATGAATGGTTAAAAAATGTATGTATCTGGGAGGGAATACAGGAGAATGTATTTGGAAAACCTGTTGCTATTGATCTAATTCTAAAATGGAAAACAAATACGGACTAACAAAGAATATTTCAACACGGAGTATTTAATATAAATAAAGATAAGACATTTTAGCACTGCCGTAAAACCGGAAAACCTCTTCGCCAGCGAATGTCTCCCGATTAACTATAATCTCAAAAGTCCTAGACAGAATGGAAAAAACTGTGGAAGTAACATAAATATCTACCGCTAATAGGAAAGAATCTCGGATACTATGCAGAAGAGGAGGCTGGCATTGCTCAGATATCTTTACAGAATTAACAAGCATAAATTGAATAATCAAATATTCGGCTATTTCTAGAAGAAGAAAGGGATAATTTATAAAAGTTGAGCATCACAGAGTCTCAAATGTTAGATGGAAGTGAATTTGAGAGGGTTTTAGGATGAAGAAAGACCTTAGAAGGTTAGATAAAGTTGAGCAGAGGATCAAAGGAAACGCGCCAGGAAACGCAAAAAGGTTAATAAACTCATAAACTCATCAGTGTTAATAATGAGAGCTGGAACGCGCAAAGAAGTCCAGTAAACGCGCAAAAGATCCAGGCAGTTTGGCTGAAAGCATAAGAAATATGACCGGTTTTTGTCAGTCCCATTCTATTGTACGCTAATACACACCGGCTAGGAGATGTCAATTTAATTCAGCCAATACCTCATACTTATCAGATAACGTTCCAAATATATTTTTCGAAGAAAAATGTATGAGCTTAGAGATTCTCCATCGCTGAAAAATACAAGTTTTTCTGTCCTGAAAATGTCTATATAAGAAGGTCTAAGAACGGCTCTATAAAGAAAAGAAAATTCATGCATCATACATTTCTTGAGTAAGGTAATTTTATTCTAGTATTAAGTTTGTCGTTTGATGATTGGAATATTGTTTAAACTGGAGGAGAAAAATATATATAAAAAGAAACGTCAGAAAATGAAGTCATTGCTTTGCGTGATCCCATGGAATTGCTAATAATGATAATAATAATAATAATAATAATATTAATAATAACATATAATAAACGCGTAAAAATAATCCCGTTCTTAGGTCTTCAAAAAGACTATTATTAATAAAAACCAGCTGTACACTGTCCTGGTCCTGAATAATAGTTGTCCCCAACTTCTCAAGTATTCTGATTCCATATACGCAGTTTGTGTTCGGAGAAGAGAAGCAGAGAACGGAAGAAGTCCATAGACTTCTGAGAAAAACGACAGTTGGAGTTCAGGCAAAGAATAACAACAAAGGAAGAATGATATTCTGAGTGTGAGAATATAACACACATGTTCCTTAATAACATAGGAACTTCTATAAATAGAAAATCAAATTTAAGCATTCCATATTTCTGGTGTCTGGTATTTTATTATGTATTATGTCGGCTTTACCAATTTGTACGCTTCGAACCCAAGTTATAATTACGTTTTACTCTACTAAGAATCTTAATGTAACTTCTCATCTAATTTTGCTAAAAGCTCTGATAAATAATGCATTCATAACATCTCTTGTGATTAATACAATAATGATAACAGAGCATAGAACATGTTTTATGTTTTACAATCCTGATAAATGATTTAAGAATATGTGATACACATAAATGAATAACGTACAAAAATATTCACTCTATTTTCATACTGCAATACTCCGTAGGTTGATCAAGCAATTTCATATGCACAGCATTTTTTATGTTCACCTCTCGAGTAAAATCTTAAATACAGGGTGTCACAAAAGAAAGTATATGTTTGTTTAGTTTTCTGAACGCAACGAATCTGGAGGGGGTGGGGAATATGCCAATCGGTAGCTTGGCTCTTGGGAATTCAGTCGCTACGGATCGTTTCTCGGGTGCGTTGTACGTGAGAGAGTTTTACAAAAACGGTGAATCGTCGACCAAGCATTCCTCTGATTAAAAAATGGGTCGAAAAGTTTGAAGAGACTGGTTCAACATTGGAAAACCCTAAATCAGGGTGGCCAAGGTCATCAAGATGTTTAAAAAGCGTGGATAGTGTTAATCGTGTTAGTGTTTAACGATTCGAACCTCTCAATTAGAAAGCGCGCAAGTGCTTTAGATGTGGATAGATCATCCTTACACAGCATTTTGCAGAAAGACTTAAAGATGCACCCCTACAAAAAACATCACCGTTATGTAATATGATACTCTCGCACCCGCAACGCACTGTCCGCACCCGAGAAACGATCCATAGCGCTGAATTCTCAAGAGCCAGACTACAGATCACAATAATCTATTTATTATTATTATTATTAATAATATATTTTATGGAGTAAAATAATGGACATTTTTTTTTCATTAATAAATTTTTCACATTAATAGAAACTTTTATTAGACTAAAATTAAAACTCATTATATAAAATAAATTAGCAAAACAACTTTGATATTAATAATAATAATGATGATAGAAAAAAAAAATAGAGAATTACAATTACTACTGATATAAAAGCACAATTTAAATGAGTTAATGTTTGTAAAATATAGCTACTATTAAATGTCTATTGATTATCTCATAAATCTGGCTAGCCAGTCAAAGTAGTGTAAATAAAAGAATTAAAACTGTCTTATCTGTCTTCAACGGCGGGGCGTGCGACGATGTCCATGCCGAAGGAATTCTCCGCAGGGCGGGCGAATCCTCGAAGTAATTTTTTCTCCGCAGGGCGAGAGATAAAGTCCATCAAATTCCTTGCTCCAACAGGGCGAGCGAGGGTCAAAATATCGGGTCGGTTCGAAGTGGTCGAACCGACTGACATAACAATACTGTCCTGTGGTTGAACTTAAACTTTAGTGGGGCAGCGAATTAGACTAGTTGAAGTCCACTAAAACAACTACACTATTTTTTATAATATGCACTCGGGCCAACACTGTCTGGATTACATCGACGTAAACAATAGCCGATCGAATCCACCGTCGGCATGTAGAGTTCTTTTTTTTCCTTAAATTTATAAATAAACAATAAAACTAGTTCCTATTGTCTACTACAATAAATTATATTAATTATTTAAACAATAATAAAAAACATAATAATAAACAAATGATAAAATATGAAAATAAACATTTATATTACTATATTTAAAAAAAAAGGTAAAATTAAAATAAAAGGAAAAATGTTCTTTTGCAAAATATTTATTGTTTTATTTTACGATTAAAAATAAATATTCTTCCAGCAAAACAAACAAACTATCTGGCCCTAACAATTAGTATTAACCAGAATAAACTGTTTTAGTGAAAAGACATAAGCATATGCGGCACAAAATTTAGAATACACGAAACAAGTGAGGACGAAAGTTAGATAACATACAAGCTCTGAATAATAATAAAGAATATCAGAGATAACTTTTTTTGCAGTAAAAGAATAAAATTAATGATCATTATTGCAAATATTAGTTCTCACACCTTTTTCTTAATCATCGTATCTATCTGACGCGACATAACATGTCTTCTAGATTCATCATGGAGTTAGTTTGACCTTTCTCTTTGGAAGGAGTCCGACATCTGACGAAAGCAAAAAACTTGGCAACTATTTGTGGGGCATTGGCAACCTTCCTCAGCGAGATTAGTTAGGATCCGAGTTTTCGGCCTCTCCTCGCTCGGGTCTAAGATTCACATATGAGTGAGCTGAAATCAAGATCTACCCAAACAGTGTATAGGTCACTATGACGTAGTGTAATTGAATACCTCCTTGATAGTATAGAATAGACTATTCTATTTAAAATGGTCAGGTACAATAATAGTAACAATATAATAATAGTTCAAAAAGTATTTTAGTATATCCCTTCTGTACGGATACTCAATAGAGCCCAGAGAGATGAACTTAGGTATTAGCGCTTAATGCCGGCCTATATTGCGAAGCTTCAGTCCTGTTAACGAACCCTTTAGAAGCGACTTATTTTTATGAGGAGGTATAAAAATCAGATTACGACTTTCAAGACGGGCTTTATGGTGAAGGTGATTAGTAGAATCGTTTTCACAAACTTGATGAATGGTAATGAATGAATGGTAAAACGTAATGAAATGTAACGTAATGGTAAAAATAAAAATTAATTTTGCTACAAACCTAATTTGCGCCTTTAACAACGGACAACATCATCTGTTTAAACGTTTAGAGTTAGTTCAGGCATTAATTATTATTAAACGAATGTAACAGTAGAGTATATTGAAGGTGGTAAAATTATTAATCATAAAAAAACTGTTTATTAATGAATGACTCACTTAATTGAATATTCAATATTTATTTTAAGGTTACATCCTTATTCAAATACAGTATGTCATTAGTAATTGTAATGAAAAATTGCATATTTTCCATATTAGCCATTACACCTGTTTATGTTTTAATATCAATTGAATAGCATAGTACAACTTAGTGATAAAGAAAAAAACACGTAACTAAAACTATTAATACTAACAGTAGTTTCTTTACATTTATTATGTCCAGAAGCATATAACTTTAAAAACAGAAACATAAAACAATTTATCGTCCGACTTTACGTCATCTTATTAACGTAATATCTTGCACTAGTATTTTTAAAGTGTTACAAGTAAAAAACCTACATTTTTGGAAAAACGGGAAAAACTATTAGCAGTGGAACAACATCTTTGCGAACTTTGAAACAATAACAATATCACAACCCAAAGTAATACAACTCCGAGCTTTGTTCCAACACAAAGTTTCAATTTGGTTCATTGCAAGATTCAAGTGTCACTCCTATCCTAAGAAGGGGGGATAGCATTAGGACACATAACAGTGACACAAGTGTCTTTTGGCAGACAAGCTCTGAAGCTAGATCGATACAATTTTGATTAGTGATTGAGAAATATTTACCCATTTTTGTGATGAACATAACTCAAAAACATAGATTGACGTTTGCAGCACAAGAAATGCTAATGCATTAATATATAAAATACATTTAGCAACGAAGAGCCGTCGGGATTGTTTATATTCAATCAATAGTTTAAAAAAAATAAATAATTGAAGAATTGTAGACCATATTGTTAGCTGGTAACCTCATATCACAATAAGAGTGATGGCGAAAAGAAAATTATCCCAATCATCACTATATTTAAACAATCTGTCATTGCAGTATTGGAATACTAAAACTTGCATTAAGAAAATTCAATAATTGAAATCCGAAGACGTTTAGCTTCGCTGCATATACTAATATAATATATTTATTTAAATATTAGAATCATTTGGCAATTAAGCATGTATCAGATTTATATTAATCTGTTAATCCAACGATATTTTAAGTAGTGCAACTTTATTTAATTTTGTTTAGTACATCCATAAAAAGACATCTATCAATATATTCACTCGTTGGCTCCACATTATATTCTGACTTTGGCGTACATTTTTATATTATGCGAAATCAGCCTAGGATCTAGTTAGAAGTGAAACTCGAACAACATTTAGCCTTTATAGAGTAAATATCTTGAAATGGATTAATGGGTAAATGCATGGATCTAGAATAGCTGTTGACTATACAGTCCCTGGCCATATTAATGTGACCACCAAGAAAGATTATTTTATTTTTGTTTTTTCCTAATTTTTTTTATATACTTTCGCGTGTCTTAATAAATTGCTGTTTTAAGTAATGGTAACACAGTTATAAGTTTTTTAAAGTACCTATATTTTTTTTTTTTGTTAGTAATGTCAGCATTGGTTTTAGTACAGCCATTTTGTTTTACTATTGACGGCGTGCATAATTTGTGTTTGAAATTTTTGTGGATTTATTGTTTCTTTTTCATTAAATACAAGTCGGATTCGGTAAGTTTATTATTGTTTATTATTTGTATCATATATTTTAACTATTTTTGATAGTTTTTTTTTTTCATCAATATGTAAAATAGGGTGTAAATAGGGCGATACTGCAAAATATTTAAAAAAATAAAGATTTATTTTCGAAACTATTTTTTTCAATTTCATATTATTATCAGATAACTAACTTACCCATAAAACTAATATTTAAACTCGATTTACATCATTACGCATACAAAAAGATAATGCAAACATGTAACAAGAACGAAGCTATCCAGTGGTCACATTAATATGGCCAGGGACTGTATATAATCCTATAGCCATTGGTGAACAGGGCATTCTTATTTTACGATCTACTGCGCAGAAGGGCTTAGGTTGTTATTTGTATCGCAGCGGTAGTAATAGGTACTAGACGACTATTACTCGCTCTAGTGGATTTTTCTACATATATGCATCTCCTTATGCTCGTATCTGATTGGCATGGAAAGTTTGAAAATATAAAAAATAATAAATCAATTATTTTTATTACCAGTTGGAATGCAGAGCGCTGAGATGTTCAAATAGAGCTGTAGATAATTATATAACCTGGATGGGCTATGCGTGATCTGGACAATATCCCGTGTCTCAACCGGCCTTTATATAGATGGTATCGTTAACTGGGGGGAAACCTGGCGTACAAATCACCTCCCTACACAACCGTTGACCAAGAAACAGTACAGATTCTACCATACAGTTAATGTGACCAGTGGATAGATTCGTTGTTGTTACATGTTTGCATTATATTTTTGTATTACGCATACAAATCTACAGTATAAATCGAGTTTAAATATTGGTTTTATGGGTAAGTTAGTTATATGATAATAATATGAAATTGAAAAAGTAGTTTCGAAAATAAATCTTTATTTTTTTTTAATATTTTGTAGTGTCACCCTATTTACACCCTATTTTACATATTTATGAAAAAAAAACTATCAAAATAGTTAAAATATATGATACAAATAATAAACTTATCGAATCCGACTTGTATTTAATGAAAAAGAAACAATAAATCCACAAAAATTCCAAACACAAATTATGCACGTCGTCACTCGTAAAACAAAATGGCTGTACTAAAACCAATGCTGCCATTACTAAAAAAAAAATACTTTAAAAAACTTATAACAGTGTTGCCATTACTTAAAACAGAAGACTCGCGAAAGTATATAAAAAATTAGGAAAAAACAAAAATAAAATAATCTTTCTTGGTGGTCACATTAATATGGGCCGGGACTGTATATTGAACCCAAGACCCTTCATAGGTTGCAGTGACACTGTTTTTTTATATAAGATAAGATGAAATTATAAATACACTGTTTAATTTTAAAATACCTTGATTAATCATCCCTAAATCTATCAATAACGATAATTGCAACAAACTTCAAAGTCTCTTAATTAATTAATTTTCCGATAAAGCCAAGGTTAGGAATAGAGTCTTGTTGGAACTTTTAATGAACTCTGGAGGCTAAGTCCTATTTAGCGACCACTAGGCTGTAGAGAGCACGGCAACAATCTGACAAGTTAACCCCTTCAACTTGGCCCTAATTGTTTTATGGCCATCGTTCTGACTTTTCTAATTGCTAGTATAAAGTGAGAAGGAAAACATATAGTAATCATTTTTAAACTTAAATTTTTCACGATATTTGACATTTTTACTAAGTTTCATTTCAAAAAGTTTCGAATAAATTAAAGTTATTTGAGCATTGGGTTGATAGTAACAAAATAAAATTTGTTACATTCAATGTATTTACTGTATTAAGATATATTAAATGACTGTATTGGAAATAGTAGTTCTAGTATAGTTAAGTAAATTAACAATATGCAAGTTGTAATAAAAGTAGAGAAATAAAAAATATAATAAAACCATTTTTGATAATTTTATGTAATATGTAACTTTGTGATTCTATTAGGCTTTCTGAAATATATAGTTTTGTCAAGAGTGACTTCTCCATATTGATGCATTAGATCTAAAATGTTAAAAGGCTAATTCATCTGGGATAACGATATAAGTTAGTAAGTTTGTAATTATGACTTATTAGATCCTCAATGTGTTTGGAATTGCAGCCAGTGAATGGTATACTGGAGAATTCCACTTTCCTCTCTGTACTCGCACAGTGAGCCTTCGATTGGCTAAGAACAATCCAATAAATCAAAATCGTTGTGGTGGTTTTATTAAAATTCTGGGAGATCCCAGGCTGTAGTTTCGTATTAATTTTCAGGGACAGGTACTGCTTTCAATACTGTTTGTAATGATCGAGCATTGATTGAAATCTGCCTGTTGTGCGCAATAAGTAATGGTGCTATGTAGCTTACAATCATTCCATAAAAAAATCAATGATATAAACGAAATAAATGCATAAATAAATATATACAAGCGAAAAAATATATACAAAAATAAAGTAAAAACAAAATAAATAAATAAAACATAAAAGAAATATACTGTACACATTCATACTCTATTTACAATTTGCCTGGGGTCCCCGAACTGAGCTTCTTCCTCATGAATGAGGGCAAAGCAGGAGTCCAGGAAGCCCCAGCCCCCTTTCCCAGCCGCGTCACTGGCATTAAACGCCAACGGAAGCTGGTTAAGGGCGCTTCGTCGTAAACTTAGAGAAAAATATTATTCAGGATCATCACCTGCTTCGCTGGTCGTGTTTTTTTCTTGTATATCTCCTCCAGGGCAGACATTCCATAAATTCATCAACTCACCTCACACAAGATAGTCAGTTCGCCTGAATAAGGATCTCTTACAGAACGCAGTTCTACATAATAGGGTTGCACAAACAGAATCATAGAAATTAGGGTAAGACTATCTACAACAGAGAGTATAATTGTATGTTAGAAGTAATATAAATTTTGAAAATCCCAATAGTTGATCTGCGAAGGATCTAAGATCACATCATCTAAATTATAATCAGCCCTCATTCAAAACCGAAATGTTTAAAGTAAGGCTTAAGGGCTGTTCTCTTTTTAACTTTTGTTCCACTCTCAGGATTTGCATCGGTCGTTTCATAGCTAATATCTTCTTCTAAGATCCTCAGGTAGTTATCTAACACTGAAAGTATAAGTTCATACATATGTATGTGTGTTGGTTTGTAATAAAACTTGTAAAACACGATTGCGTGGAACTTTGTGATATGAATCTCGGAATGTGGACGGCGATGAAAGGAACATGAATAGGCCCAGCTGGAGAAGACAAGGACTTCGGGAGGCGATGAAGGAATCGATAGAGCGCCACAGGTGTTAGCCCACAACAGGTGCTATAACTTCTGTCTCTTATCAATGAGCCCGCTTCTCTTCATTAATTTGTTAATGTGCTAATATCTATCTTGGGGTCATTAATAGATAATTAAAACACACGTTACGAATCATAACCAAATATACTCATGAACTAAGAACAATGTACTTAGAAACAACCTGATCTATAACTAATTAAAATGGGAGAAAAATATAAAATGATATAAATTATTGTGAACTTCAAGAAAAACCAAATTTGAATATATACAGTCCCTGGCCATATTAATGTGATCACCAAGAAAGATTATTTTATTTTTGTTTTTTCCTAATTTTTTTATATACTTTCGCGAGTCTTCTGTTGTAAGTAATGGCAACACTGTTATAAGTTTTTTAAAGTATTTCTTTTTTAGTAATGGCAGCATTGGTTTTAGTACAGCCATTTTGTTTTACGAGTGACGGCGTGCATAATTTGTGTTTGAAATTTTTGTGGATTTATTGTTTCTTTTTCATTAAATACAAGTCGGATTCGATAAGTTTATTATTGATTTATTATTTGTATCATAAATTTTAACTATTTTGGTAGTTTTTTTCATCAATATGTAAAATAGGGTGGAAATAGGATGATACCACAAAATATTGAAAAAAAATAAAGATTTATTTTCGAAACTATATTTTTCAATTTCATATTATTATCAGATAACTTACTTACCCATAAAACTAATATTAAAACTCGATTTAGATCATTATGCATACAAAAAGCTAATGCAAACACGAACGAATCTATCCAGTGGTCACACTAATATGGCCAGGGACTGTAGTTGCTGTTATGCCTGATCTGCTGAAAATAGACTCCATTTTACAGTGACTTACTTTTCTTTCTGATCACACTGAGAGCAATACTGTTTAAATATTTTTCCCATAAATCATAATTCCCTGATGAGAGATACCTTTAGTCTAGTGGTTAGCGTGGCCACCTTCTATTGCGAGTTCATAACCCGGCAGTTTAGGATGAAAGTATGCCTACTTTGGGGGGGGGGGGAGGGGGACGAGCCTGTACTGTGTCAGGTACTAGTTAAATAACACTATCATAATCATCTTAGGATAGACAACATAGGTTTCCCACAGTAGCATATTCTTTCAATATCCACCTCAAGTGACGTTAAATGAATAAGCAATCTTACAATTTTAATCACATTTATTTATTTTTTACTAAATAAATAATGTATGTTCCATCATTATCGACATAGTCTATCTACCACTGATGTAGTGTGAGGTTTTATTTATATAATATATTATAATTTGTATATGTAAAATAAAGTTGGAAAAATATAAAGTGGAGAACAGTGATCGATCACTTGATATATAAATATTAATTATCAGACTCAGCAAGGCATCCCTAGACTCCTCGTATAGTCTTATATATATATATATATATATATATATATATATATATATATATATATATATATATATATATATATATATATATATATATATCATATAACAACACAAGGTTGAAACATGTCGTCTTAGAAAATAACCATGGCAGGGTTGGAACCGAAGTATACTTGTGTATCCAATGGCAAGGTATGGTGTATCCAAGAAATCAATGGCGTGCCACCAATACCTATTGGTCCCTGCTAAAGGGTTAAGGGTAAGTGATAGCAAGAGCTAAGAAGATAGGTATATCTGAAGAGGAGATAATGAAATATCGGATTAATGGTTTCTCGGGGGAGTCATATATAACTTAGTTGTTAACAAGATGGATTCTTTCATTAAAGGCACCCGCAATATTGTCTCCACCCCTTCAACCATAAATATTACATTATTTATTATCTAATCTAACGGATCGGCACTTAGGGGCTAAATCTCATTATTACGTGTATTCAGAGAAAAGGGACTTTAATCCGTTATGTAACAACTCAATAACAAATCTAAAATAAAGGTATCTATGGTATTTTCCTAATAAATCTGTTATTGTAATCCATAGATAAAATTATAAACATCCATCCCGCCCCTAATATCATCATGAATGGTATTAATTAAGCTTCGCATAAGTTTTTGTTTTTTAATTTACGCACAGTTATAAATATTACATCTTACTAATATTATAAATGTGAAAGTTTGTATGTTTGTCTCTCTTTCACGCAAAAACTACTGAACGGATTTGTATGAAACTTTACAGTAATGTAGGTTATACATCAGAATAACACATAGGCTATAGCAAGCGCGGATTTATGGGGGGGCGCACGGGTACACGTGCCCCCCCGACAGTTTTTTAGGTACTGTGGAAAATCCATTACAGTACATAATTAACGCCAAATCACATGATCATAGTTGTTAAATTAACAGAAAGAACATGAGTGAAACTATTTGTTTCGATATCCTACTAATCTTACTAATATTATAAATGTGAAAGTTTGTATGTTTGTCTTTCTTTCACGCAAAAACAACTGAACGGATTTGGATGAAACTTTACAGTAATATTGTTTACATCAGAATAACTTATAGGCTACAGCAAGGTCGGATTTAGGAGGGGGCACGGGAGCACGTACCCTCCCAGACAGTTTATTAGGTACTGTGGAGAATCCATTATACTACATAATTAAAGACAAATCAGGAACTTAGCATCTTGAAATTTGCAGATATGTTCTTTTTATAATTTAAGGAAGAAATTTGGAGATAATTCCACCCCCAAGGATTTTCCCCTTAATATAATATGGGTTCAAAGATTGTATGGCTTCCGTCAGTTTTTATGTTAGACATCTGAAATTTTGGATGTACGAGTAAGTTATACTTAAAAAAAAACTTAAATTATTTATTTAAAATGATCTGTCACAAAACTTTTTTTTTTTTTTTTTTTTTTTTTTTTTTGGCGTGCCAACCTTATGTCATTAACGCCAGTGGATAATGGAGTTGTTGATATTTATTGATTAGGTTAATAGGAAGGAATATTTCAATGTGGCTTAACTAATGCTCTATGAATTATTTTAAACTGAAGGAAAATCTTATTATATACTTTCTATTTAAAATAAAATAAATATTTATTATATATATATATATATACACACATACACATACACACACATACATATACATATATATATATATATATGTATATATACATACATATACATATACATACACACACACATACATATATACACACACACACACACACACACACACACTACACATACATACACACACACATATATATTTTTAATCGTAGTCTCTCGTGAATAATTGACTCCTAATTTTTTTTAAATTTATATATTTTTTAAAAGGCCTGTTGATTTTAGGAAGTTAAACAAGGAAATTAAGTTCTGTTCGCTGTTGCCTAATATTTCATCCAAATTTCCTGAAACTCCTGATTTTTCTCTTTGAAGTTGGTATCGCCTGCATTCCGTGAGAAGATGTTTTATACTCAGCGGAAGTCCACACGTTTCACACATAGGGGGTTCTTCTTTAGCCATGAGGTATGAGTGAGTCAGACGAGTGTGACCTAATCGTAACCTGGTGAGAATGACTTCTTCTCTTCTGCACAAAACTTTATGTGGCAAACCAAATTCCACGCGAGCGAAGCCGCAGGCAAAAGCTAGTTTTATATATTTTTGAAACTTTTTTTTATTTTTGGCTATTTAAATTGTAGGAAAGGGTCCAGTATCTTTCCTAAATAAGTATATTGTGTTATTTAAATTTATTCATACCAGCGAGTAAAGTAAAATAACACAGTAAAAATTGAACGCTGACATTAAATAAGTCCTAATTGACCAAGAGAACACACACAATGTAAAACCCTTGGATTGAAAATAAGTCCAGAATCCCTTGGAATGAATCATATATCATTCATTTATTAAGTGGAAAATTTCGGATTTCGGAGTATGGTCTCTATTACGATCCTTCCCTCTTTAAACTGTAAAATAAAATATTCAATGGTTAACAAAAACTTTTATTGTATATAATAAATAGATGAAGTTTCAACAATTATACTCGGTTTTTATACTGAAAAGCCTGCGCATCTTTAATATAATTAAATACTATTGTTATTCAAAGCATAACACTTTTATTAGTTAACTTGAGTCTCGGTCTCATGTTTCTTAATTATTTATCATGGAACTATAATGAATAAGATAAATTTTATTTATTTTTCATAAAATAAGCAGTACATTATTGGTTAAATAAACTATTTATATTAATATTTCCTTTGCAATTATTTATATTCAAGTGGAAATGGTTGTCTAGATACTTCTGAGAAGCGTGTCAATTGGAGAATCTAAGAAGAGAGTCAATATAAATTACATCAAATAAGTTAGACTTGTTTTAATTTTGCCTAAGTTTCGACCTATGTTTTTGGCCATCTGCAGGGCTGAGAATAAAGGAAATAAAAACAAACATATAAACATTGCAGTACCAAATAAGATATAACAGTTTATACAAACAGGATATAAATAGGAAAGTCAAGAAATACATAGAGCAAAATATAAGATATGAAATAAGTCATGAGAAATAATAAGAATAGGAAGAAATCTAGAAGGTATTATGGTTTTAATTATTTAAAACCATTTTTTATAATGAGATGAAAATAGTTGACTGGATGATCTAATGTAAAGGAGATAGTTGGGGGGTGCAGTCAGTAAGAACACAGAATAAGTGATAAACTTATATTATGTGCCGACGTTTCGACCTACAGTGTAGGTCCTCTTCAGGGCGATTTTGGAGAGCGATGCCGTTAGATTTAACAACACCACGCTATAAAATAATGTTACGGTGCAAAATAGATGAAATAGTATCATATGAAACAAAATAAATAACCAGAGGTTTAGAAAGGGCTTCTCGAGAATCCAGAAGAAAACAGGGTAATAATGAGAGGAAAAACAAGAAAATTTTAACATCCATGTTAAAAAGGAAAGTAACGTGGTATGGAAATTTGAAAATGTCCAAAAACCTGCCAAAGATAATAACGGAACGAGAAGGGCCGTTAAATCTAACGGCATCGCTCTCCAAAATCGCCCTGAAGAGGACCTACACTGTAGGTCGAAACGTCGGCACATAATATAAGTTTATCACTTATTCTGTGTTCTTATTGACTGCACCCCCCAACTATCTCCTTTACATTTTTTATAATATTTATTTTTAATAATATTATAATATATGTAGTTAATAATATTTATTATTTAAACTATTTATTGCCATTATTTGAAGATATGATGGTTTTAATTATTTACAACTATAATTGGCTTACCTGAAACGAGATAAAAAAATTATTAGGTGGAACGCGAATTTAATACTATTTCCTCATATCAATTTGGGACTTCAATTTAGGGGGGCCATTAAGCCTGCATATGATAACAATTTAAATCATTCACAAAATATGCACATGTGCTATAAGTTCTTGAAATATTGATTAATAATTTTATAACAACACCACGCTATAAAATAATGTTACGGTGCAAAATAGATGAAATAGTATCATATGAAACAAAATAAATAACCAGAGGTTTAGAAAGGGCTTCTCGAGAATCCAGAAGAAAACAGGGTAATAATGAGAGGAAAAACAAGAAAATTTTAACATCCATGTTAAAAAGGAAAGTAACGTGGTATGGAAATTTGAAAATGTCCAAAAACCTGCCAAAGATAATAACGGAACGAGAAGGGATGAAATAATGGAAGACTACAAACAGGGAGGAAATGTGAAACAGGAAACCTGGCTGGAAACAGTGCCACGTATTTGCGTTCACCTGGGGGAAATCGATAATAAAAGTACAGGGGAAATTCCTGTTAAGGAAAACATGTTCAAAATTACAGGTCTATATATATATACCTTCTTTATACATATACCTTTTATAAAAAGAAAAAATTGTGATTAATTTTATTATTGTTGTCTTTGTATCTTTTATTTTTTACGAAAATAAATGTTTCCAAGCGGGGGATGTAAAATAGTTTATAATGCAACCTATACCTACTAGTTAAGTATAAGCATCCTCTTTTGTTTTATCTTTTCAACTGTCACATTATTACATTCCAAGAGACTAAAGAAGAAGAATTGATTCACTCTATGCAATCTATATCCTACATCTTATTCTAGTAAACAAAAAGTAATCTCATTTTAAACATCCAAATGTCTGAAACTTCATAAAATAAAAAAAATCAATAACAAATAACAAAAAATAATACAAAAATATAATTAGAAAAAACACAATGTAACAAATTGTGATTAATTCTTTTTACAAAAATTAATGCTTCAAAAGGAGGGGATGTATTTTTGTATAGAGGGGATTCTGTAATATATGTTTTTATAGTCTTTTGTTTTATCTTTTCAATTGGCACATCATTACATTCCACGAGTCTAAAGAAGAATCAATAATTCAGTTTATTCAGGTATATTTCATTAAATTTTTTTTTTACTGACTTTTTGTTTTGTTTAATAAATTTTCAGACATTTGTATGTTTATACTGAGGTTAATTCTTATTTACTAGAATAAGATACAGAATATAGAATTACAAAAACACACACACACCCACACACATATATATATATATATATATATATATATATATATATATATATATATATATATATATATATATATATATTCATAGGAGTATTATGGCACCGTTCTGCTTGGAACAGACGTAGCTGGGGTAAATTGGGAGAGGCTTATGCCCAAAGAAGGGCCTTTTTTTCTTTTTAAAAAACCTTGTAAATATAAAGACCATGTAAAAATTGTACATAGAAGAAAGAGGAAAAAATAAAGCTTATTATTATTATTATTATTATTATTATATATATATTATACATTTGTATAAAACATCTCACTTTCACTTAGCTACTATTTATATAAATATATATATGTGTGTGTGTAATTCTATACACACACACACACACACACACACACATATATATATATATATATATATATATATATATATATATATATATATATATATTTACATAAATAGTAGCTAAGTGATAGATAGATGTTTTTATACAAGAGAACTAAATGGCTTAGTTCGGCTTCCGTCCTCCTCCTTGCGAGTTATCCGGACTACTGAGCTGTTACTAATTCCGTATAGACTTTTTTCTCCGTTAGTTTCCAGAAGAGAACTGAAAGAAAACTGTTATTTACTTTTATTCTTTACTTTCCGGTATTCTCGTTCTTCTATTCCAACTCTTATATAACAGGTAGTAATTGTTTGATAAAATAATCACACCCTATCAGTTCTAAATTAATTTTTAAAATGAATCATCTGAAGCGGAATGTAATTTATTTTGTTAGGTAGTGGGTGAGGAATATATCAATGGTGTTATTTTTTTCTCGCAGGAACTTCTTCTCCTGTCTCAGTGAAATCTTCCACAGCTTTTTATCAAATCGATTAACTTTAAAATTTTCACTTAGTCATTTAATCGTTTTACTATTATACCTTTACCTCACTACTTCACATCAGTTGGTGTTTTCTGTTTCTGTTTTTTTCGCCTTTCCTCCAGATAGCATGGGACAATTTGGAGGCCCTGAATGAGAGGCGAAGGGAGGCGTCAGATACTTCCTGAAAAGTGGAACAAAACAGGTCTGATAAAACTGGGACAAGGGACGGAGATAAGGCACAATGGGACGGTGACGTTGTACATGATATCCTCAAGCACCGAGGCCGGTGTCACCGCTAATTGCTGACATTGCTAGCTGTCAACGAGCACAATGGCCAAGTCCGAATCTATCGCTCTGCTCCATTCCTTCTTATCAATCTTACCAAGTAGCTTCATAGTCTCCGGATCCTTGGCTTTCAATTAAAATACATTGAAAATTAAAAAAAAAACTATTAAATTGTGCATTTTCAATATTCAATAATATATTTAACATTAGAAGTATTTATATATCTTGAAGAATAAAATTAAGATGGCCGTGAAACATCTGAAGAAATCGAAAAACATTTTTTTGATATCGGTGTTTTGAGTATGCAAACTAAGTCTTCTTCAATGGTACAATGAAAAAATACAACAATACAATGATCACAAAAGTATATAAAGGGAAAATATATATATACAGCCACGGTGAATAAGAGGCTATATCAAATTCGCCCCAAAATGACTTTCTTGTACTTTACCTTGACAAAAGCTTGCCCGAATTCAAGCCCGAAATTCAACCTGCGTGTTTGTTTTTATACATCTACTTGTCAGCAAATTTAGATAAGTGGTTTAATCGAATTTTGTCTAGATTGTGGGGTTATAAATAAAGGATTTTTTTATAAAATAAAGAAAAACACAGCAATAGCATATGAGAAAAGAGAAAATTAATTTGATGAAAAAATCCATATTTCACTTGCTAAACGTTTTCTTGATTTTTTAAAATATAATTAATAGGTTTTTAATATTTCTCTTTTGAAGTGAATACGTCTTTTAAATTGCTTCAATAGTGGGAGGCAATTCACGAAAACAATGATAACAAAATTGGGGATACAGTTTGATGTTGCAGCTACACATCTATCATCTCCATTCAAAATTCAATTAGACCACTGGATAGCTAAAGAATCAAAGAATTTATTACGATATGTTAGGACGGTGAGGCACCGCGCGCGGTGGAGGGAGAATTGCCTCTAGTTTGGGTTCATTTTGCTGTGAATCGAGATTTCAATGCAGTATGACTTTTGGCTCGGAGGGCTACGACGTTCGCTTAAGTTTCAATCGTCAGCTTTCGTGAAATCTATCGATTGTAAACAAAATATTAGTGTAAAATAGTGTTACGGGCTACTGGGTGTTAAAATGAATTAAACTACTCCTAAATTGAAGATACTAATATTTATTAACAAAGTGACAAAAAGAATACAATGAAGTTACAAACAATTAAATTATTAAACTAATATAAATATACAATAACAATATTCTAAATATTTATTATAACCTAGGCCTATTTAATTACTAAAATAATATAAGATATTACTAATTCTAAATGTCTTAACCGTTTGCATAAATTTGTACGAATACTATAAAATTATGCTAGAGCTTATAACTACAAATTAACACTTACAGTTCACTAATTAAAGTGCACCGACCGTAAGAATCTCCAAATATAACAAACTGACACACAGTAAAAAACAGAAACAGTTTATTACACTCACAAACTGTCACAGTTCACTGATGCACTTATTACCAGTTCATCACAGTGCCTGGTCTACTCTCTGACTGACTGCCTCGCCGCCGAGGGAGTATTTAAATAGGCAAGACCGAACATTCTAGAAAGAACGGGAGTAGGGGAGGCGGTTCTAGTGTCTTCGAGATGGTTCTAATCCAATCTTAACTTCTCCCGCCAACGGGCTTAAGACCTTAATTCCTTCCTTCCGCCCTTCTTTCTGTGACCGCAACAATAGTGAAGGTGAATATAATGAGGCGTTAGAATAAAAAATAAAAAAAAGATTATAAAAATTGTATAATGTCTGCCTAAACGCGTCTAAAAACCAAATCACTATACGGAGATCGTATACGGTTGGAGTGGGCTTCTCATGAGCAGTCGAATGGTAGTAATATAACACCATATTGGCGTTTCATGCAGTACCGGGAACGTAAAAGAATACATTTCACTACGACGTTTGTCAGAAATCCGTTCGGAAACAAGTGTGATCTATGGTTTCTGTAGAAGCCAACAAAAGAAACACGTTTACCGTTGCTTATTAATACTTTCCTTGAAGAAACAGTAACGGACTGGAAACTGCGATACGTGTAAAAATCACTGGACTCGGACAAACTGCCCACGTTGTCCCGTTTTTTAAACAGATTTTTGTACCTACCTAAGCAACACGGGTTGTCTGCACTAGATTCGATCAGTGCACGTCGAGCATCACCGCGACTGCCATTCATACAGGTTGCTATGGTATCATCGGAAAAGTAATCAATGTACCAGAGGATTTAAACACAATGGTGCAACAGCTACTGCGTCAATCAAGATGATCAGGCGTTCAATGTTAATATGAAGAAGAACGTGATACATAAATCTACGCATCTGAACGACGTGGTCAAAAAGTCAGCGGTAAAAGCTTGGCTGCAATTCATACTTGATCAACCATTCCATAAAGGACCATTACAAGATTATAGTACCCTAGAATTCATTCCATGTAAACATAACAACCAGTTGTATGCCAGAGTTAACGCCACCGATAATCCGATCGAGCATCAACAGTGTGACAGAAGTCCACCGGAATCGGAAGTTCTACTTAACCCATTATATCCCACCGTATGAAATATCATACGCGATTTTTTTTTTTTTAATATGCGTTTTATAAGAAGGGACAGTGAATCTCATTTTTTTTTTTAACTGGGATTGAAAGTTGGATGTCTCTACTTCACATAACCGCATCATCTCTAGGATTCACACAACTTATCTTGAGAACAGACCTTTTATACTTTAGTCCTTCTGCTGCAATGGCTGGGCACAAGATGTCATTTTTTTCCTTATTTACTTAGGCTTTTGCTTTTTTCAAATATGTCACTTTTTTGTTAAACTACATAAAATAGAGGTTTTATTGGTACACTTATTTGAATAATATTTTTTTTTTTACCTTCAAATACTTATTTGAATTTTATGTATGAAATATCATACCCTGGGCATATGGAGGTATATTCTACATTATTGATTTCATTGATTTTCGTTCAACTTATTGGATGAGAAAGACTTGGAGGCAGCTGTGAAACTGATTTTAAGTGATGAATTCAATGATGAGGTTTCATCTGAATTGCAGGAATCCGAAGAACTAGAATTAGTTCATATACCACCAAACGATGGAAGCGACACGGACAAGGATGATGCTGGGAGCGACGCTGAACGGGACCCTCCTGAGGTTTTCCATCTTGGAAGAGGCATTCTTAAGAATAATTAGGAAGTAAGGGAAATTGGAAAAATCAATGAAAATATTTGCGAAACCAAAGATTTACATGTAGATAGTGTGATTGCTGGCACCAGTAAGAGCTCTGCAACTATTGTGAAGAAAAATATACAAAGAAAATGGAATATTACGGAACTAGATCGAAATAGAAAATACGGGCACAAATAATTAAACGGTGGAATTGTAAATTTATGGATTTTGTACAAAAAGTTGAATCAAATCTCACTTTTAGAATTTCAGCGAAGAATAGTTCACTCTCTCAGTATTGAGGGACCAAGAGGTGTAAGACCTAAGCAATTAACAGAAGTGACAGGCGAAACGAGATATGATTGAATAGATCACATAGTAGATGCCATTGATTCACAAATAACATGCGGCAAACGTGCCAAATTTCGTTGCATGAAATTTTGCTCTGAATCCAAAAAAAAATTTCTACTTACCACATACAATAGTCTAATTTTCTTATGTTTTATAAATAAATACTTTTTGTTTAAATTACATAATTTTTTTAATTTTCATTAGCACCTGCCCAATTGCGCATCCAGCGAATTTGATCCAAGTGTTATTCTCGTTACTTTGCTACAGGGACATCAAGTTTTGGAATGGAAATATCAATAGCTGAGTAGGTCTCTTGGCTTTTTAATCTTTTCCTATCAAGTCCAGGTAACAGAATATTCTTTTCAGATATTCTTGTAAATATTTTATTTAATCTTGATCCAGAGGAAATAAAAATACTTTTGCATTTCAAACGATTCTTCTATTTTTAGATTGTTCCTTGCTGGCACTATCATATTTTTAGGAACAATTAAAGTTTCAAGGAAAGCTGAGCCATCTCGTGCTTTAGCTTAATGTGACTATAAATTTAACCACTGACTTAATAAGAAGTAGTTTCGGTAACAAACTGCTTTTTTCCGTGATCCAACCAAGTCTAGGACACCATTGATCATTATACAACTTGAATGACCTTAGGAAAGAACCAAACTTAAATACAAAATATTGCTTTGGGACGAACTGCAACAAACTAATGAAATAGAGGAGAGTGTACCACCAATCTTTCTACTTATATTTGAAATTTAGAATTTAATTAAACCTCAAAAAGAGATAAAATTAATTTTCGGATGTAAACAAGTTAAATGAATTAATTAGTTTCATTATGAAAGGTTCAAAACTTCAGATTAATCTTCTTTTAAATCATCTATGTACATTGTTGATGTTTTTATATTAGTTTTTCAGTCTATTTGATCTACTGATTCTAGTTCTAATGACTCCATCGATAATGAGTTTTATGCTTGCTTAGACGAAGCTATCTAATAGTAAGTTATTTAAATATGCATTATGTAGTCCGAAAATTTGTTTATTTAAAAAAATATCCTGCCAGTTATGTATTGTCATGAGTAAAAAATAGTTTTGAAATGAAACAAAAAAAAACAAAACACGCGTGTTACATTTCAGGCATTTTGGTAGGCATTTGTTTCGGTTTGGCTTGTCCTTGATTTCATTATAAGCTAGCAAAAGTTAATATTTAAAGAACTTTTCCGAATATTAATAATTAAGTTGAAGCTAAAAATCAACCAACAGAACAAACCATGTCGCTCCTTCCAAGGTCCAATTCATTTTCTTGTCCAGTTTTTATTTTATGTTGAAGACATCATACAGTCACTAAACTGCTCCAATTTATGTTTAATGGCGATACAATGGTTTACAGTTCACGTTCACTCAGAGGCGATTTGAGATACGCGATATATTGTAAGGAATATATTGTGATGGTTTATTGCTAGGAAGGTTCAAAGATCCCGTCATATTCACAGACTGCACAAATCGCTGAGGAGTGGTACCCCGAGAGATATGTCGCTTGTGATTTCTTGTGCAATCGGCTATCGTATATCGCTTGTAATATATCGCCCCATCATGGCTTTCTCGTTTCTAATACGTACTGTTCTCTTCCATAAGCTACCCATTTAGTTAACAACTGTTGTCAATTTGGAGTTTACTATTTGAAATAAATATTTGTTTACTTTTAGAATGATAAATCAGAGTTATCACCCTAAGGATAGAGGTTAAGATAAGACTAGGCTAAATAAAATAGGTGATGTAGCCGGAATGATATGAGTATGGTGGTCACGGAGCAGCAATTTGCTGAAATATTTCTCGACGGTGTGGTGGCTGCTCTTTTCGTGGCTATTAATATCAACTGGGGGGTGGCCTAATACAATTTGTTCCAGGGTAGCTAATCAAGCCAACTTCCTCTCAGAGTTCACATTCTCTCTATAAATATTCTTTCCTGCCGAGGACAATATTACCATCCTCTTCTGGAGCCTTCTTTATGTCACCCCTTATGTTACAATGATTTAGGGCAAGCACTAGATTTCATTTTCATTTTCTACGGTATTTCACAAGTAAATTAGAACTATCCTGAATGATTCGATCGATGTACTGCAATGGATTCTCCACACTACACAAAAAACCATCTGGGGAGCACGTGCCCCCTAAATCCGCTCATGGTGCTACTGATGGATTCGTTGGCATTGATGTAGTGGCCGCATCCGATGATGTACATGGGACCCCGCCAAATTCAATCTCCTTCCCTGTATCTGCAACTGAACCGTCGGTTTTTTTTTTTTTTAGTAAAGAAAATCGTACTTATACTCTTTTGTCTTTAGAGTAATATTACTTGTAACTCGCTATAATAACACTAACCAAAGTGGGCTACAAAGAGAAGTTTGTTTTATTTTACGTAATTATAACAAGCGCACGAAAAACTCACAAAGCCCTGTCGCGATCTGACAGCGCTCAGAGCTGAGACAACACCTGCGCACCGCTATTCTTTGCCAACGCTAATTATCTATTGTTACGGCCAGAAGAAGCAAAGGATTAGCGGCTTAAATCCGTCGGCGGGATAAGTTAAAATAGGATTAGGACCGTTCTAGATCGTCTCCTTTTGTCGGAAAAGGATTAAGAAGATTCCAGAATTTTCTGGCCCCTCCGTGTTCTAGAATGTTCGGCCTTGCCTACTTAAATACTTCCCTCACCTCGAAGAAGTCAGTCTTAGTTTGAGAGTAGACCAGAGAAGACCTGTGATAAGTGAGTGTCAGTGTGATAAACTAGTCAGTGTTGAACCGGCTCGTGTAATAAGTGTATCAGTGAACTGTAACAGTCTCGCGAATGTAATAAACTGTTTCTGTTTGTTACTGTGTGTCAGTTTGTGATACTTGAAGAATCTTACGGTCGGTGGACTAGTGAACTGTAAGTGTTAATTATTAGTTATAAATTGTAGTGTAATTTTATAATATTCATAGAAACTATTGTAACCAGTTAAGCTATCTAGAATTAGTAATATCTTATATTATTGTAATAATTAAATATGAGTTAGGCCTAGATAATAAATATTTAGAATATTGTTATTATAAATTTATATTAGTTCTATAATTTAATTGTTAATAGTTTAATTGTATCCTTTTTATCATTTTGTTAATAAATATTAGTATCTTTAATTAAGGAATTGTTTAATTCATTTTAATACCCAGTAGCCCGTAACACTATCATCTCATCATTTCATTTGATCAAGTGCTTAATAGAGGCGCTACGAACAAATTTCGCAATTCCAGCTAGAAATGGACAAGAGTTTCACTAATGTTCTTTCTGTTACTCATATGCATTAACAACTTTGATCATCTGATTTGCCTATAAGTATACACTGTATTGGAATAGTTGGTACACAAAAAAACCGTCTGGGAGGGCACGGGGGCACGCCCCTGGATCCGCCTATGATGTGAATCGTTGTCGTTCTTTCTTAATACTGAAGAGAGATCCAGTAATAACATAATTCGAAAGTGATTTATAAGACCTGTAAGTAAGATTCTGAGAAATATTTTTTGGGGCCTGTGTGTGACAACGGTGTTTGGAGATTTAGAAAAAACGGTGGGCTTAGGCATCTCAATAACCAGGATGTTATGCAGTATATAAAATCGGAAAGTCTAAGGTAGGCATATTGCTAGAATGATCATTAAAAGGCTCCTCGATGAAAAGATTTTTGGAGGAAGAAAAGTGGCTAGACATCGCCTGCGATTGGAGGCCTTGATACTTCACAAGCTGTAGCGCCATCAAAGAATAAGAAGAAGAATAACTGACACATTGAATGCTTAAAAGGCGTTGAATAATAAGCCCGTTAGATCTGATCACCCTCAATATCATTAACTAACTATATATATGCCAGACAACCTAGGAATTGCATTTTAGTTTATCTATGGAGAATGGTGATAGTGGGGGGTGCAGTCAAAAAAACAACACCAAATAAGTACAAGACTTATAGTTAATACTTTATCTATTATATTATATTATATTGTACCATATTTTATACTTTATCTAAATGGTAAACAAGCAAACACAGACTTTCTTTCAATTTACCCCTTATTTAAAAATGACATTTCAGAAAGAATTATATGTGATAATTCGGAAAAAAACTGAAAACTATTACAAACAAGATTAAGCAATGAACAAAATCTCTTCGTTATAATCGTAGAATAGAGACTGTTATACCAAGCAGAAACTAGGAAATACTATTCGACTCATCCTGAAATTACATCAACATGAACTCTCTGTAATATCACGGCCAATAACAGCCGTATCTGCCATAAGTGCCTAATTCATAATTTGAGGATAAAGAGATCAGGAGTTAAACCTCTTACCTAGGCCAGTCTTAGTTATGATAAGGAACTTTATTGTGTAAGTTCTAAACATGTTAGAAAAAAATAACACATTAAATAAAAGTAGTATGAATGTAATTCTTTATCTTATTATTTTTACCTCTTTTGAGTATTACACTTAAAAGTCTTAACAAACAAATAAACAAAAAAGAATTTGAAAAAAAAATGGCCAATCCCCATAAAGAACAAGTAACAGTTATAAACCGAGCAATCAGTTTTCCTCACTTCTACATCTCCACGGAATTATTCATTTTTTTAAATTTAATTGATATTGATATTTACAACTATATAATATTAAAACAAGTAAATCTGCTAAAATGTACAATATGACATGAAAAAAACTTGTGGAGAAACTACCCTTAGGTATCACTCCAATAAAGTTATATAGTAGATGGTCTCGAGGCCATCTTCTTTTCAGAAGCCTCGGAGGGTTATCAGGAATATTATGAGAAACAAGTTGAGAGACTAGCGGATTCAAGTGTGTATGGAGCTTGTCCTGGAAGGATAGGTATCTAGTTTGGGCCAAATCAGCAACATATGGGATATTAGGATCATGATGGATGAATTTGTTTTTGACATAATAAGGAGCATTGAGGATTTTACGAAGGATTTTGGATTTTAAGGATTGGATACGAGATGAATTGGATGGTTTAGTAGAGTCATTTATTTAATTTAAAAATGGAATAAACTAATAGAAGGATTAAGATGTATTAAAAAATAAATTTAATGTCAACTACCATCAGGCTTAAAGGTAAGGATTAGAATATTGTGAGTATCTAACATTATTATATGAATCTGGAATATATTCTGCATTCGTAAATATATTGTGGAAAAATTAGCTGGAACACAAGTGGTATTTTAGGCATCCATCTCTAATTTAAAAGGAAAAGATTGTACCATTAATAATGGAGAACAAATTCAAATCAAGAATAAATGATTAACATATACCCTGAAATGGAGGTGAGCTGGACATGTTGACAGATCTGATTCAAGAAGATTGTTTGTGGAGCACTATCCCTCACAGCTCCATATTGACGTCGAGATAACTTTGCTGTTATAAAAACAGCTAGAGCAT
Organism: Arma custos; assembly: GCA_037127475.1. NCBI lineage: Eukaryota > Metazoa > Arthropoda > Insecta > Hemiptera > Pentatomidae > Arma > Arma custos. The sequence goes on along the minus strand of CM073759.1, from coordinate 20,687,697 downwards.
CTTCTCGGGACATAGAATTTGCTTCTGAGTCCAGCGATTTATATGCATTTCTATTATAATGCAATTGGGAAAAACCACAATGCAAAGCCTTATGTTTCAAAAAATACACCTACTTACAAGTCGACGTTGCGCCTATTCAGGCATTATCAAGACACCAAAATCAAAAAGGGGGTTATGTGAATAGCATCTCGAAGAAAAAGGTGCAATACATCCCAACGATCAACAGCCCAAACAGGCTCCAAACATGAGACAGCACCCCACCACCAAGACGTTCAACATACAACTACATTACAACATTTTTTTGAAACATAAGGCTTTGCATTGTGGTTTTTCCCAATTGCATTATAATAAATAATAGTGTTTCTTTTTGGGTTTTTGGCTCTATTGTAGTGGTATGCATTTCTATATTTAGTGGCCCGTTTTTGTGACGTAGAAGTTATTTCAAAAAGAATTTCTGATGCAGGTACTTGCCCTTCCGACCTTAAACTCACCATGGTTGCATATGTCAATACAGATACGCGAATCTAAGTTCTTTAGTTTTTAACCGTTTGGTTCTCTCTGAGCTATCATTAAAAGTAACTTCATGACGACCACGCCTTTTCTTAGTTTTACTAAGAAACGATATCGACCCCTCCAGCCATTGTTTATTGTAATTTTGGTAACGTACTTCCATTCTTCGTGCTTTTGTGTAACGACACTTATACTCTGTCTTCAAATATGAAAATTTTCAGAACCTCTTTGTCTTGCTGTACATTACATTTCGTACGTTTTTTTTCTTTCTTCGTACAAATAATCAAATTGTTTTCCGATTTCACTGTTTCCGCAACTCCTTATTATGTTTATGAGCTGTTTTCTTTTAAAAGTACCCTGCCCCACTGTGCGACGGATTGATGTGAAGTAATTTACAAATGAGTAGTGGGCATTAATTCAATTAGGAAGAATATTGCTTCGGATGTGATATAAACATCTGTACTTATTATAAGTCCTATTGTTGAAAAAATTACTTAATACAAGAAAGATGTGTCCGTAGAAATTATATATTTCTAGATCCATGCATTAAATTATGAACATTAAACTGAACGTAGAGAAACTAATTGCAGAGTGGTCATCGAGGATGTTCTGTACTGGGCCTCTAAACTATCGCTTGGGTGACGGATGAAGTGAAACATTGTGGATTTATGTGACATCGGTTTATCTCAGTCCCTGCAGTCCATCATCCAGTAGTAGTAGCTGCCTGATGTTGGGCAAGCTTAAAGCCCACATAATTCCTATTAATTTTGATTTATTTTTTTTTATGAAATAGTACAAATTTGTGGGGGGTATTTCAGTTTATTGAGCGCTGAGTAGCTGTGCCAAAGGATTCGGGTTCAAACCATGTTATGAGTGATAGATTATTTAATCTGTTAAAAGTCACGGATGGACCCTATAGGGCAGGGGTTCCCAAACTTTTTGTACCCCCCCTTTTGTTGAAATGAAAGCTTCTCGCGCCCCATCTTAACAATAAATTGTGTGGGCCTAGAAACAAATCAAAAACAAATAAGTATTACATTGAAAACAAAACATTTATTTATACTGCCATACAACAATATCAGTTTTCATAAAATACAAAAATTATTAATAATAGAAAAATAGATTAGGTTGGTTAGTGAGATAGATGGACTTGCACTTTTTTTACTAATATGCCTATTCGTGGCTGAGTTTTAGTAAGTGCACAACACAAGTCACTAGCAACATCAAGTTTATTCCGATACTTTGTTTTAATTGCCACAGGTGTTGAAAATGCTTTTTCGCACAAATAGGTGCTTGAAAAAGGCAAATATAAACGAAGAGCTTCCTGTGATACACCAGGATACACTTTAAAATATTTTAACCAAAATGAAGGTTTGTCCATTATATCAAAGTGGTCAATTTTCTAAGCATCATGGTTAAATTACAATTTTTGGAAAGACTACTAAAATTTAATTTAATGTTCAAATTGTCTCGAGCCCCCCCACCTGACATGTTCTGACGCCCCCCAGTTCGGGAACCGCTGCTATATGGTATGGCTGTCCTAGGGTTCACCCAGCTTCTGCAAAAACATTATTCATTTATTCATGGACAAAGGAATACACGATGGTTAAATTCTGCTCGAAACAATTTGGCTTGAGCTCCCGTACGATTGCTGATTGGAAAAATTATCTGAGAGAGGTTT
>CM073759.1:19280965-19437906 GCA_037127475.1 Arma custos | reverse complement strand
ATAAGAATATAGGAAAAAGAAGTAAAGAAGTGGAAGCATAAGAGAAATACATGAAAGATATGAGAAGTATAATCAGAGAAAAAGGGAAAGACAGCCAAGAGACAGAAGAAGAAATAGAGAAATATAGGATAGGATAAATAAATAAAGAGGGCGAAGAGTAAGAAAAATAGAACTAAAGATGAAGAAGAACAAGAGAAAAAGATAAAGACCGACAAGAGACAGAGGGAAGAATAGAGAAAAGAAAGGAATGTTATATAAGAAAAAGAAGAGGTTATTTATAGGGAAATAAGAGGTATAAAACAAGAATAAACTACAAAGAAAGTCCTAAGACGGACAAAAAATAGAAGAAAACTAGAAAATCAGATAAAGGAAGAGAGAAGTGAGAAAAAACAATAGACATTAGATAGAAAGATTTTCATAGAAGTTGAAGAATAAGAATATAGAGAAAGAAATAAAGAAGTGGAAGTATAAGAGAAATACATGAAAAGAATAAGAAGTATAACAAGAGAAAAAGAGAAAGATAGCTAAGAGACAGAAGGAAGAATAGAGAAATGAGAAAATAGGAAATCGTATAACGTAGTAGAAAGATTATGTCATAATAAGGTAAGATAAAGAGGAAGAAAAACAGAGGAAAAGAGAAAGACAGAGGGAAGAAATAGATAAGAAAGAGAAAAGTTAATTATGGGGAAGTAAGAAGTGTGAAAGAAGAAAACAAGAATAAAAGACAAAGACAGAAAAGAAATAGAAGAAAACTAGAGATTGGTATAAAGAAAGGTAGAAGTAAGAGAGAAGGGAAAAAAATAATAGAAATTGGATAGAAAGATTTCAGAGAAGTTGAAGAATGAGATTATAGCAAAAAGAAATAAAGATGTAGAAGTATAAGGAGAATACATGAAAAGATATCAGAAAATAGTAAATTGCATAATCTAGAGGAAGATACTGTCATAGTAAGGAATGATGAAAATGAAGAATAACAAGAAAGAAAGAGAAATACAGCTAAGAAATAGAAAAAAATGGAGTATAAAAGAAATGAGAAAATAGTAAATTGTATAACATAGAGAAAGATACTATCATAGTTAGGAAAGATAAAGATGAAGGAAAATAAGAGAAAGATACTGTCATAGTAAGGAATGTTGAAGATGAAGAAACAAGATGAAAAGAGAAAATACAGCAAGAGACAAAGGAAAGAAATAGAAAAAATGGATAAATATATAGAAACAGAAAAGGATAATTATAGGACAGTAAGAGGAATGAGAGAAGAAAAGAAAAAGAAAGTGCAGAAGCAGAGAAGAAATAGAAGAAAATTAGAAAATGGGATTAAAAGAGAGAAGTAAGAGAGAAGATAGAAAAAAATAATAGAATTAAGATAGTACGATATTCAGACTATTTGGAGAATATAATAGGACAAAAGACAGCCAAGATACAGAGGAAAGAATAGAGAAAAGAAAGGATATAGAAATATAGGGTAGGATAGAGAAATAAAGAGGTCGAATTATCAGAAAAATAAAGATAATGATGAAGAAAAACAAGAGGAAAAGAGAAAGAAAGCCTTGGCTGTCTCTTGAGACAGAGTCAAGAAATAGAGAAAAGAAAGGAATGTTATATAAGAAAAAGAAAAGATTAGGTATAGGGAAGTAAGAGGTATAAAACAAGAATACAAGATAAAGAAAGACATGAGACAAACAAAAAAATATAAGAAAACTAGAGAATGAGATAAAGAAAGAGAGAAGTAAGAGAAAAGAGAGAAATGAAAAATAGAAATTAGATAGTAAGATATCAAGATAGTTGAAGAATTAGAATATAGGACAAAGAAATAAAGAGTTGGAAGTATAAGAGAAATAATAAAAGAAATGAGAAAATTGTAAAACGTAGAAAAACATACTGTCATAGTAAGGAAACATAAAGATGAAGAAAATCAAGAGGAAATGAAAAAAATACAGCACGAGACAGAGGAAAGAATAGAAGAAATGGATAGTTTTATAAGAATAGAAAAGGATAATCATAGGAAACTAAGAGGAGTGAGAGAAGAAAAGAAAAAGAAAGTCCAGAGGCAGAGATGAAATAGAAGAAATTAGAGACTGGAATAAAGAAAGAAGAAGTTAGAGAGAAGAGAGAGAAATAAATAGAAATTACTCGTAGATGGAAAGATTTTCAGGGAAGTGAAGAATAACAATGCAGGATAAGAAACAAAGAGGTCAAAGTATAAGAGAAACATATGAAAAGAAATCAGAAAAAATATATTGTAAAAACATAGAGGAAGATACTGTCATATTAAGGAAGATAAATATGAAGAAAAATAAGTGGAAAAGAGATAGATAGACAAAGACAGAGGGGAGATAGAAAAAAGAACGGATTGTTACATAAGAAAAGGAAAAAGTTACTTATGGGGAAAGTAAGATGAATAAAACAAGAATAAAAGACAAAGAAAGTTCAGAGACCCAAAAAATACAAGAAAACTAGAGAATGGGATAAAAAACAGAAGTAAGACAGATGAGAGAAAAAAATAATAGAGATTATATAGAAAGATTTTCAGAGAAGTTAAAGAGTAAGAATATAGGAGAAAGAAATAAAGATTTGGAAGTATAAGAGAATTACATACAACAATAGTAAATTAAGATAATGATGAAGAAAAAAATATAGTGAAGATGAAGAGTGTATGGATGGAGAAAGAGAATATAAAAAATGCAAGAAAGAAAGATATGATTATGATTGAGAACTGTGAATGGTATAATGAAAGAGATAAGTAAGAGAGCCTGTTTGGGCTGTTGATCGTTGGATGTATTGCACCTTTTCTTCGATATCTGATTACACTAACCATTTTTGTTTTTGTGTCTTGATAATGCCTGAATAGGCGAAACGTCGACTGGTAAGTGGGTGTGTTTTGAATTTGAAACATAAGGCTTTGCATTGTGGTTTTTCCAAATTGCATTATAATAAGTAAGAGAGATTAGATGAAATAAAAATTGAAAATTATTCAGAGAAGTAATAAAATAAGATTAAAGAAGAAGGCCAAAAATTATTATAATTATGATGAGAATGAGCAATTGATCACAGAAAAGAGGAGGTTGAAACCAGAAGTAAAGGATCTAGAATGAAAGAAGTGAAATGAGTGTATATGATAATAGTTAAAAGAGAAAAAGATAAAAAATAACTAGAAGACAAGAAAACAAAAGATGAAGAATGTACTGAGAAAGAGAAAACAATATAAAGAGAAAACAACTGACAAGTGGATCATGATTATAATTTAAAAAAAAGTTAATTGTTAGTAATTGTAAAGTTAATTGTAAGTTAAAAGGGCCTAACCCTATTTTTTAAAGAGAGAAAATTATACAAAAATGAGGTGGAGAGATATTCATAGAATTGAAGAATAAGAATATAGAAAAAAGTAAAAAAGTGATGGAAGTTCAAGAGAAACATGTTAAAAAATGTGATTATTGAAATAACATAAAACAGGCAATGAGGAGTTATAATTAATAGTAAAAAAAAAAAAAAAATAGCTGGATCAAAAACTAGAGGGTAAGAAAAAGAAAAAGATGACAAATTGGAGAGGCAGAGAAGAAGAAAAAGAAAATGTATAAACTTGTATGGAGGCAAAGAAAAATAAAGAATATATGAAAAAAGAATACAATGCAAAACATTAAAAATAAGAGTGTTTGAGAGAGATAAAACAACATAAAGCATAAAAAAGAGAGATAAATATCAGGTTAATTAAAGATTGGGATAAAGAAAGAGGAAAAGTAAGAGGAGAAAAGAGAAAATAAAATAGAAATTAGATAGAAAGACATTCAGAGAAGTGGAAGTATCAAGATATAGAAGAAAGAAATAAAGAAGCAGAAGTACAAAAGAAATAAATGTGTGTATATGTATAAATATATAATATATAATCTATATTTATTAGATATATAATATATCATTTATTATATATACATATATATATATATATATATATATATATATATATATATATATATATATATATGTATATATAATAATATATATGTATATATAATAATATATATATTATATTTATATATATATATATACATATATATATATATACATATATATATATATATATATATATATATATATATAGAGAGAGAGAGAGAGAGAGAAATAAAACAAGAGAGGAAGATATTCAGAGAAGTTCAACTAATAAGAAGTTGAAGAATGCGAATATAGGAAAAAAGAAAGACAGAGATGGAAGTTTAAGAGAAATACATAGAAAAAAAATGAAAATAATGTAAACATAGAGAAAGATAAAGTTAAAGGTAAATAGTAAGTTAAATAGTTAGAAAGATAAAGATGAAGTAAAACAAGAGAAAAAGAGAAAGACAGCCAAGAGACAGAGGAAATAAATAAAAAAAAATGGAAAGTTATGTACTAAATAGAAAAGGATAATTACAGGAAAGTAAGAGATATGAGAGAAGAAAAGAAAAAGAGAAGAAAAAAAAATCATTTATTAGATATATAGTGCGTGTGTGTGTGTGTGTGTGAGAGAGAAGAGAGAGAGAGAGAGAGAGAGAGAGAGAGAGAGAGATGAAGAGGAGAGAGAGAGAGAGAGAGAGAGAGAGAGAGAGAGAGAGAGAGAGAGAGAGAGAGAGAGAGAGAGAGAGAGAGAGAGAGAGAGAGAGAGAGAGAGAGAGAGAGAGAGAGGAGAGAGAGAGAGAGAGAGAGAGAGAGAGAGAGAGAGAGAGAGAGAGAGAGAGAGAGAGAGAGAGAGAGAGAGAGAGAGAGAGAGACTGTGTGTGTGTGTGAGAGAGATGAAAGTTAAATTGTATAAAGTATAGAAATTATAAAATATAGTTATGGAATAAAGAAAAAAATATGAAAGGGAGAATAAAAATAGAATGAAAGTTATATAAGAAATAGAAAAGGATAATTACAGGGAAGTAAGAAATATGAGAGAAGAAAGAAAAAGATAAGAAAAAAAAGACCAGTCGCAGAAAAGAAATAGAAGAAAATTAGATAATGGGATAAAGAAAGAGAGAGAGAGCAAAAAAGAATAGAGAAGTTGAAGAATAAGAATATAGGAAAAAGAAGTAAAGAGGTGGAAGTATAAGAGAAATACACAAAAAGAAATGAGAAGTATAACAAGAGAAAAGGGAAAGACAGCCAAGAGACAGAAGGAAGAAACAGAGAAATGAAAGGATAGAGAAATATGTTGAAGTAATTCCTCTTATGTATATATTGTAATATAGACAGATAACACTGTAGTGGCAGTTGAGATCATGTTGGCTGTGCACCACAGTGTCTTGCACCAACAGCCTTTGTGTTTTGAGTCTCTCTGTTAGCGTCTGGTTGTTGTGTGGACTGCATCTGCCATTTTGTGTGAAGTGTCTTGGTCAAGTGTTTATATCATAATAAATTCTGTGCTTGTATCGTTATAACTCGTACTGTTGTTTCCCATGCACTCTATTACCTTTTACTCTTATTTAACAGGTTATGGGCCCAGTGTAGGATTATGTGTACTTGTTATGTTTTGTTGACGGTAGAGCCGAATTTTGGGTTGGATATAAGTTTTTGGGACAGACACTGGTGGTTAGTTATTTGTTTGGAAATAACTTTTTGGACACACGTTTTCGGTCAGTCAGTTTTGTGAAACAATAGTGATTTGTTTGATTCAATGTTGCGCCATTTTGTTTAAGTTAGACGCTTACGGTCCGTGTTACAATGCAAGTTCAAGTGTCGAATGTTACAGTTGAACAATTTGATGGATACAACTTTGGTAACTGGTACTCAAGAATTAAATTATTGTTGGCCGCTTGGGGCTTACTTAGATTTTTAAATGAAGAGCCCCCCACAACGGAGGAGGAACTTAAAATTTTATAGATCAGGATGCAAAGGCCAAACTTATTATTGCTAGTAGTCTTGCGAACAATATTTAATTCCACTGTTAAAGAGAAGGAGACTGCAAAGGAATTAATGGAAGCCCTATTAGCAACCTATTGAAAAACGAGGTATGAAGTCTCTTGTCATGCTGCAAAGAACTTGAAGAAACATGGTGTACAACAATGATCAACCTCTACTAGAGTTTTTTTCAGAAGTTTGAATCCATGGCCGTCTGATGTAAGAGTGGCTGGTGGAAAATTAGAACAAGAAGAGATAGGTAAATCAATTACTTGTTGCAATGCCATCAGAGTTTGATTCTGTGGTGTCAGTATTAGACATTGTGTACTATAAGGACAAATCAGGACTTAGTTTGGAATATGTGAAAAACTGTCTTTTGTCGGAGTATGAGAGAAATATGAGAAGGGAGGATGATCTATCACAGAATGTATTTGCCACCTACAGAACTAAAGGTAAATTCTGGAAATATGGGAATTCAAGGTCACTAACCCCATAAAAACATCAATGTTGTTTGCTATTACTGCAAAGGTCCGAGGTCATGTTATAAAAAAATAAAGAGGGCGAAGAGTAAGAAAAATAAAGATAAAGATGAAGAAGAACAAGAATAAAAGAGAAAGATAGACAAAAGACAGAGGGAAGAAATAGAGAAAAGAATGGAATTTTATATAAGAAAAAGAAAAGGTTATTTATGGGGAAATAAGAGGTATAAAACAAGAATAAACTACAAAGAAAGTCCAAATACGGACAAAAATAGAAGATAACTAGAGAATCAGATAAAGGAAGAGAGAAGTAAGAGAGAAGAGAGAAAAAAGGAATAGAAATTAGTTAGAAAGATTTTCAGAGAAGTTGAAGAATAAGAATATAGGAGAAAGAAATAAAGAAGTGGAAGCATAAGAGAAATACATGAAAAGAAATGAGAAGTATAACCAGAGAAAAAGGGAAAGACAGCCAAGAGACAGAAGGAAGAAATAGAGAAAAATAGGATAGGATAATAACTAAAGAGGGCGAAGAGTAAGAAAAATAGAACTAAAGATGAAGAAGAACAAGAAAAAAAGAGAAAGACCGACAAGAGATAGAGGGAAGAAATAGAGGAAAGAAAGGAATGTTATAAAGACAAAGAAAAGGTTATTTATAGGGAAATAAGAGGAATAAAACAAGAATAAACTACAAAGAAAGTCCTAAGATGGACAAAAAAATAGAAGAAAACTAGAAAATCAGATAAAGGAAGAGAGAAGTGAGAAAAAACAACAGACATTAGATAGAAAGATTTTCATAGAAGTTGAAGAATAAGACATAGGAGAAAGAAATAAAGAAGTGGAAGTATAAGAGATATACATGAAAAGAAATAAGAAGTATAACAAGAGAAAAGGAGAAAGACAGCTAAGAGACAGAAGGAAGAAATAGAGAAATGAAAGGATAGAGAAATATAGGATAGAGCACTAGAGAATCAGATAAAGGAGAGAGAAGTGAGAAAAAAACAATAGACATTAGATAGGAAAGATTTTCATAGAAGTTGAAGAATAAGAATATAGGAAAAAGAAGTAAAGAAGTGGAAGCATAAGAGAAATACATGAAAAGATATGAGAAGTATAAACAAGAGAAAAAGAGAAAGACAGCTAAGAGACAGAAGGAAGAAATAGAGAAATGAAGGATAGAGAAATATAGGATAGAGCACTAGAGAATCAGATAAAGGAAGAGAGAAGTGAGAAAAAAACCATAGACATTAGATAGAAAGATTTCATAGAAGTTGAAGAATAAGAATGTAGGAGAAGAAATAAAGAAGTGGAGTATAAGAGGTATAATGAAAAGAAATAAGAAGTATAACAAGAGAAAAAGAGAAAGACAGCTAAGAGACAGAAGGAAGAAATAGAGAAATGAAAGGATAGAGAAATATAGGATAGAGCACTAGAGAATCAGATAAAGGAAGAGAGAAGTGAGAAAAAACAATAGACATTAGATAGAAAGATTTTCATAGAAGTTGAAGAATAAGAATATAGGAGAAAGAAATAAAGAAGTGGAAGTAAAGAGAATACATGAAAGAAATAAGAAGTATAACAAGAGAAAAAGAGAAAGAAAGCTAAGAGACAGAAGGAAGAAATAGAGAAATGAAAGGATAGAGAAATATAGGATAGAGCACTAGAGAATCAGATAAAGGAAGAGAGAAGTGAGAAAAAAAACAATAGACATTAGATAGAAAGATTTTCATAGAAGTTGAAGAATAAGAATATAGGAGAAAGAAATAAAGAAGTGGAAGTATAAGAGATTACATGAAAAGAAATAAGAAGTATAACAAGAGAAAAAGAGAAAGACAGCTAAGAGACAGAAGGAAGAAATAGAGAAATGAAAGGATAGAGAAATATAGGATAGAGCACTAGAGAATCAGATAAAGGAAGAGAGAAGTGAGAATAAAACAATAGACATTAGATAGATTTTCATAGAAGTTGAAGAATAAGAATATAGGAGAAAGAAATAAAGAAGTGAAGCATAAGAGATTATACATGAAAAGATATGAGAAGTATAACAAGAGAAAAGGAGAAAGACAGCTAAGAGACAGAAGGAAGAAATAGAGAAATGAAAGGATAGAGAAATATAGGATAGAGCACTAGAGAATCAGATAAAGGAAGAGAGAAGTGAGAAAAAAACAATAGACATTAGATAGAAAGATTTTCATAGAAGTTGAAGAATAAGAATATAGGAGAAAGAAATAAAAAAGTGGAAGTATAAGAGATATACATGAAAGAAATAGAAGTATAACAAGAGAAAAGAGAAAGACAGCTAAGAGACAGAAGGAAGAAATAGAGAAATGAAAGGATAGAGAGAAATATAGGATAGAGCACTAGAGAATCAGATAAAGGAAGAGAGAAGTGAGAATAAAACAATAGACATTAGATAGAAAGATTTTCATAGAAGTTGAAGAATAAGAATATAGGAGAAAGAAATAAAGAAGTGGAAGCATAAGAGATATACATGAAAAGATATGAGAAGTATAACAAGAGAAAAAGAGAAAGACAGCTAAGAGACAGAAGGAAGAATAGAGAAATGAAAGGATAGAGAAATATAGGATAGAGCACTAGAGAATCAGATAAAGGAAGAGAGAAGTGAGAAAAAAACAATAGACATTAGATAGAAAGATTTTCATAGAAGTTGAAGAATAAGAATGTAGGAGAAAGAAATAAAGAAGTGGAAGTATAAGAGATATAATGAATAGAAATAAGAAGTATAACAAGAGAAAAAGAGAAAGACAGCTAAGAGACAGAAGGAAGAAATAGAGAAATGAAAGGATAGAGAAATATAGGATAGAGCACTAGAGAATCAGATAAAGGAAGAGAGAAGTGAGAAAAAAACAATAGACATTAGATAGAAAGATTTTCATAGAAGTTGAAGAATAAGAATATAGGAAAAAGAAGTAAAGAAGTGGAAGTATAAGAGATATAATGAATAGAAATAAGAAGTATAACAAGAGAAAAAGAGAAAGACAGCTAAGAGACAGAAGGAAGAAATAGAGAAATGAAAGGATAGAGAAATATAGGATAGAGCACTAGAGAATCAGATAAAGGAAGAGAGAAGTGAGAAAAAAACCATAGACATTAGATAGAAAGATTTTCATAGAAGTTGAAGAATAAGAATGTAGGAGAAAGAAATAAAGAAGTGGAAGTATAAGAGGTATAATGAAAAGAAATAAGAAGTATAACAAGAGAAAAAGAGAAAGACAGCTAAGAGACAGAAGGAAGAAATAGAGAAATGAAAGGATAGAGAAATATAGGATAGAGCACTAGAGAATCAGATAAAGGAAGAGAGAAGTGAGAAAAAAACAATAGACATTAGATAGAAAGATTTTCATAGAAGTTGAAGAATAAGAATATAGGAGAAATAAATAAAGAAGTGGAAGTATAAGAGATATACATGAAAAGAAATAAGAAGTATAACAAGAGAAAAAGAGAAAGACAGCTAAGAGACAGAAGGAAGAAATAGAGAAATGAAAGGATAGAGAAATATAGGATAGAGCACTAGAGAATCAGATAAAGGAAGAGAGAAGTGAGAAAAAAACAATAGACATTAGATAGAAAGATTTTCATAGAAGTTGAAGAATAAGAATATAGGAGAAAGAAATAAAGAAGTGGAAGTATAAGAGAAATACATAAAAAGAAATGAGAAAATTGTAAAACATAGAGAAAGATACTGTCATAGATAGGAAACATAAAGATGAAAAACAAGAGGAAAAGAGAAAGACACAGAAGAGACACACGGAAGAAAGAGAAGATAGAGAAATATAGGCTAGTATAAAGACATAAAGAGAAAAAATGGATAGTTATATAAGAAATAGAAAAGAATAATTACAGGGAAGTAAGAGAATTCAGATAAGTAAAGAAAAAGAAAGTCCAGCGACAGAAAAAGAATAGAAGAAAATTAGATAATGGGATAAAGAAAGAACAGAGAAAAAAGAATAGGGAAGTTGAAGAATAATAATACAGGAGAAAGAAATGAAGAGGTGGAAGTATAAGAGAAATGTAGGATAGGATAAAGAAATAAAGAGGGTGAAAAGTAAGAAATATAAAGATAAAGATGAAGAAGAACAAGAAGAAAAGAGAAAGATAGAAAAAAGACAGAGTCCAGAAATAGAGAAAAGAAAGGAATGTTAAATAAGAAAAAGAAAAGATGAATTATAGGGAAGTAAGATGTATAAAGCAAGAATAAAAGATAAAGAAAGACATGAGAAGTAAGAGAAAAGAGAGAAATGAAAATAGAAATTAGATAGTAAGATATTCAAGATAGTTGAAGAATTAGTATATAGGACAAAGAAATAAAGAGTTGGAAGTATAAGAGAAATATAGGATAGAATAAAGAAATAAAGAGGGTGAAAAGTAAGAAAAATAAAGATAAAGATGAAGAAGAACAAGAAGAAAAGAGAAAGATAGACAAAAGACAGTGGGAAGAAATAGAAAATAGAAAGGAATGTTATATAAGAAAAAGAAAAGGTTAATTATGAGGAAGTAAGATGTATGAAAGAAGTAAAACAAGGATAAGAGAATCTAGATAAGAGAAAGAAAATCCAGAGACAGACAAAAAAATAGAAAAAACTAGGTAATGGGTTAAAGTAAGAGAGAAGTAAGATAAAAGAAATTAGAAAGTAAGATTATAATGCAATTGGGAAAAACCACAATGCAAAGCCTTATGTTTCAAAAAATACACCTACTTACCAGTCGACGTTTCGCCTATTCAGGCATTATCAAGACACCAAAATCAAAAAGGGTTATGTGAATCGCATTTTAGTGAGTAGAAAGTAAGATATTCAGAATAGTTGAAAAGTAAGAATATATTATAAAGAAATAAAGAGTTGGAAGTATAAGAGAAATACATAAAATTGTATAATGTAGAATAAGATACTTTCATAGTAAGAAAAGATAAAGATGAAGAAAAACAAGTGGTAAAGAGAAATACAGCCAAAATACAAATGTAAGAAATTTAAAAGATGGAAAGTTATATAAGACTTAGAAAAGGATAATTGTAGGGTAGTAATAAGAATGAGAGAAGGAAAGAAAAAGAAAGTTCAGTGGCAGAGAACAAATAGAAAAAAAATAGAAAAAGGGGTAAAGAAAGATAGAAGAGATAAAAGAAAGAATAAACAATAGATAGACTGATTTTCCGAGAAGTTGAAGAATAAGAATATAGGATAACGATATAAAGAGATGGAAGTATAAGAAAAGTACATAAAAGAAATGGGAAAAAAGTAAATGGTATAACACAGAGAAAGATACAGTCATAATTAGGAAAGATAAAGATGAAGAAAAACTAGAGGGAAAGAGAAAGGCAAGATACAGAGGAAAGAAATAAGAAAAAATGGAAAGTTATGTAAGAAATAGAAATGAATAATTATAGGGAAACTATATATGAAAAGGAATAATTTAATTTTGGGGAAGTAAGAGGTATGAAAGAAGACAAACAAGAGTAAACGACTTAGACAGAGAAGAAATAGAAAAAACTAAAGGATGAGAGAAGTAATAGAAATTATATGGTAAGATATTTAGAATAGATACAGAAATAAAGAGGTTAAAGTATGAAGAGAAATACATGAAAATAAATGAGCAAATAGTAAATTGTATAATGTAGAGGAAGATATTGTTGTAGTAATGAAAGATGAAGATGAAGAAAAACAGAGGAAAAGCGAAATACAGCCAAAGACAAAGGGAAGAAATAGAGAAAAGAAAGGAATGTTGTATAAGAAAAAGAAAATGTTAATAATGGGGAAGTAAGAGTTATACAACAAAAAAAACAATAATAAGAGACAAAGAAAGTCCAGAGGCAGACAAAAAATAGAAGAAAACTAGAGAATGGGATAAAGAAAGAGAGTGGTAAAAGAGAAGAGAGAACAAAGGAATTGAAGTTAGATGGAAAGATTTTCAGAGAAGTTTAAGAATAAGAATATAGGAGAAAGATAGAAAGACATGGAATTATAAGAGAAATAGATAAAAAGAAATGATAAAATTTAGTATTGTAAATATAGGAAAAGATATTGCCATACTTAGGAAAGATAAAGATGAAGTAAAACAAGAGAAAAAAAAGAAAGACAGCCACGAGACAGAAGGAAGAAATAGAAAATATAGGATAGGAATAAAGAGGTCAAAGTATAAGAAAAATGAAGATAAAAATGAAGAAAAACGAGAGGAAAAGAGAAAGACATCCAAAAGAGGGAGGGAAGAAATAGAGAAAAGAAAAGAAAAGTTATATAAGACTCGGAAAGTTATATAAGAAATAGAAAAAGATAATTATAGGGAAGTAAGAGGAATGAGGGAAGAAAAGAATAAGAAAATTCAAAGGCAGAGAAGAAATAGAAGAAAATTAGAAAATGGGATAAAGAAAGACAGAAGTTAGAGGGAAGAGAGAAAAAAATAATAGAAAATAGATAGAAAGATTTTTAGAGAAGTTGAAGAATAAGAATATAGGAGAAATAAATAAAAAGGTGGAAGTATAAGAGAAATGCATGAAAAAAATATGAGAAAATAGTAAATTGTATAACGTAGAGATAGATACTGTGATAGACACAGAGATGAAATAGAGAAAAGAAAGGAAAACTATATAAGAAATAGAAAAGGATAATTAAAGTTGAACTAGTTATTGAAGAATGTGAATGTAGGAAAAAGAAAGAAGTGAAAGTTTAAGAGAAATACATAAAAAGAAATGAAAATATTGTAAAACATAGAGAAAGATACTGTAATAGTCAGGAAAGATAAAAATAAAGTAAAACAAGAGGAAAAGAGAAAGACAGCCAAGAAACACAGGAAATAAATTAAAAATTATATGAAAAATTAAAAAAAATGTAAAGTTGTATAAGAAATAGAAAAGGATTATTACAGGGAAGCAAGAGGAATGAGAGACGAAAAGAAAAACAAGAAGATGAAGTAAGAAAGTCCAGAGGTAAGTAAGAAAGAGAGAAGAAAATTAGAAAATAGGATAAAGAAAGAGAGAAGAGAGAAAATAAGAATATAGGAGGAAGAAATAAAGAGGTGGAAGTATAAGAGAAATACAAAAATAAAAACAAAGAAAAAATAAATTGTGGGACATAGAAAAAGGAGTAAATACTGTTATAGCTAGGAAAGATAAAGAGGAAGAAAATCAAGTGGAAGGGAGAAAGAAAGTCCAGAGACGGAGAAGAAATAGAAAAAAAGGGAAAGTTATATAAGAAAAAGGAAAGAGATAATTATTGGTGAAAACTAGAGACAAAGAAGAAAAAAGTAAATATTCATAAAATTATAATTATTCATAAAAGAATAAGAATATTGGAGAAGGAAGTAAAGTAGGTGGAAGTATAAGAGAAATACACAAAAGGAGATGAGAAAATACTAAATTTTCAGTGCATGCTGTCATAGTTAGAAAAGATAAAGATGAAGTAAAGCAAGAGCAAAAGAGGAAGTTATATAAAAAAAAATAAAAAGATAATTATGGTAAATTAAGAGCAAAGAGAAAAGAAAAACAAGAGGAAACGAAAAAGAAAGTACAGAGACAGAGAAGAATTAAATAAAAATGGATATTAATAAAGGTAATAGAAAGATGAAGAATGCATTGAGAAAGAGAATAAAATACAAACCAGGAAATTAAATGAAAATGGTGGGTAAAAACTAGAGAATCGGTTAAAGAAATAGAGAAGTATGAGAGCCAAGAGAAAATAAAAATAAAAATGAGTGAGAAAGATATTAGAAGATTATAGAAGTTAAAGAATAAGAATATAGAAGAAAGAATAAAGAGGTGGACGCATAAGAGAAATACATGAAAAAAAAAGAGAAAATAGGAAATTGTATAATGAGAAAAAACATTTACATAAACTTATAAATTTAAATAAATATTTGTATAAACTTGAGAAGGGAACATATAGTAATGAATAAAAAAAAAAAAAAAAAATGAAGAAAAATGAGAGAAAAAGAGAAAGAACGAGGGAAGAAAATTGGAAACAAAAGAAAAATTTAGAAAGGAAAAAAAAGATGAAGAATATATTGAGAAAGAGAATACAGTATAAAAAAGAAAAGAGAGGAGAGAGGAAATAGAATAGAAATTAAGTTAAAAGATAATTAGAGAAGTGAAAGAATAAAAATATATAAGATAGAACTTAAGAAGTGGAAGTAGGATATATATACATAATGTAATAAAAGTAAATAATATAAAGCAGCGTGATAAGAATTTATATTAATTATTAAAAAAGAAATAGATGAAGAAAAACTAGAGGGCAAGAAAAAGAAGAAAGGATTCAGGGAAGAGAAAAATAAGGTAAAAAGAGTGAAAAATAATTTGAATATTATATTTAAAACAATGAGAAAAAGTAAATCATAGAAAGAAGAGATGTCTGATAATGAAATACATATTATAGTAAAGAACTAGAGAAAAATATGGAGAAAGACAGTGAGAGACAGTAATAAGAGATAGAAAGAGAATATTATTACAACGTAAGTTGCATTGGGAAATGAGAGAATGAAAAGTATAAAATAGGGAAAACTAAAAACATAGTCACACAATAAAGAAACCAACATAAAAGTGAGGATAAGATAATGATAGAGAAAGAAAGTTGAACAAATTGAAACAAGAAGGGAAACCAAATACAAAATAAAAAGAAAAAGAAAGAGGGTTAAAAGATCTGGAAAAAGCACTTTAAAAAGACAGAAGATGAGAGAAAGATGATGGGAATGGTATAAAATAGATAGTACATATGAAGTAGGGAATGAAGAAGAGATAATGATAGTAAAACAGAAATGATTATTAAAGAACTAGTGATTAAGATAGAAAATAATTAAATAAAGGAGTGAAACTGAATGAAAAAACAAAAATTGGAATTAAAATGTTTTAAAGAAGAAATAAGGAAGAGGGTTAAAATATAGGGAAAAACAGTGTAAATAGACAGAAGAGAGAAAGATGATGAATGGTATAAAAAATGAGAGGAAAAGAAATAGTGATGATACAATAAAAACCAATAGGATAGTACAAGGGAATATAAAGTGAGAGACAGAATTATGAAGAGAGATTGAGAGGAGAAATAGAGAAATATAGTAGAAAATGTATGACAAAGAGAGAGATTGTGTGTGTGTGTGTGTGTGTGTGTGTGAGAGAGAGAGAGAGAGAGAGAGAGAGAGAGAGAGAGAGAGAGAGAGAGAGAGAGAGAGAGAGAGAGAGAGAGAGAGAGAGAGAGAGAGAGAGAGAGAGAGAGAGAACAAAAAAGAAAATGTAATAATAATTAATGACAGAAAAGTAGATAGTGGAGTGGAATGAGAGGTACTGGTTTAAAGACAGAAAATCAAATTAAAAAGTGACAATAATAATGGATGATAACAAATATTAAACAAAATTTGCAATCAATATGAGAAATATGTGAAAATATATTTATAATAGAAATAGAAAAGCCAGCAAAAGTAAATAAATTTTGACTAACTCAACATCTAAATTATATTGAAACTAATACTAATAATTTTAAAAGTAAAAAAACACAAACATTGTAGTGATCAATAATTCTACCTCTAAATGAGAAAAAAATAGACATAGATAAATTTAAACTAAAATATATAATTGTTAAATGTTATAATTTTTTAAATGTATTAAAATATATAATAGTCATTAAAATCATTAATTTCAATAATGATCATGAACAGTAAATTTCTCATTTACTCTATGCCTAATTCTTTTCATTACATAACAATCATAATGTCTTAATTCTATTATACCTTAATGTGTTTTTTATAATTCTAATTGTTAAACAAAAAGAAACAGTTAAAATTCCAATTTTATAAAAATAATTCTCTGGAAACAATATTAATTTCACTCATTATAAGTATACAAGTATCTTCATTGATAAAGCCATATTGGAAAAAAAAAATTTTCATTCATCATAGTTATTATAAAAATCAAAATCTAAATTAGGAACATTAAAATATAATGATATTATTTTTTATATTAGTTATATAGCTATTTATATAAAATCTTCAATGAAAATAATCATTTGTTTTTATTACAACAATAATCCAAATAAAATACTTATTGTATTTCCTTATACCCTTTAATAACCACTGTAAGATGGGAAATAAATTTTAATTGGCAGCATCTAGAATAAACTGGTGTATGCATCTGTATATCGTCACTGTCAAAACAATACCACCTATCTACAACTTAGGGTGAAAATGAGTTAGTAACGGTAACACATTCTACAGGTTGAATAACACACTATTAAAAAAAGTTTTAAAGTTTGAATGCAAGGCAAGCAATCATCTTATATATCGGTTATATTTATTAAAGGTAACCGATATATAAGATTTTTTTCTCTCTTATAAAATCGCCTAAAGTGTACATAGGCGGTATTGTTTTGACAGCCATAGTTAGATAAAATGTAAATGCAAATCAAGGGTAACTATACTCATATATTCTATTGCAAACTCTGATTGATAATGCTTACAATATATACAATTAGTGAGCAGATTTGTGTGTGTGTGTGTGTGTGTATGCACTCTTGTCTGATTTGCACAATATACTTGTCTATCTGGAATGACAGTTTATAAGTACTGTCTAGTTATAAACAAATTCTGTTTTTACCTCAGTAAATATTGCAAAGAGCCTACTTAACTCCAGCTCACAATTTTTAGAAGATGTAGATATTAGAACCATCAATTTTTCAAAACAATTATTATAAAAAAATAGCCAGATTACATATTGCAGACACGGGAGGATAAAGGTGTGGGAATGGTGGACTTAGTGTAGTTTATACTAGATTTTGTATTAAGTATAGTTTGTATAACCAGATTTTTACAATGATTTTTCAGAACATTAGCAATTAAATGTTTGATCCGGAATAAAAAAAAATTGCAAGACGAGCTATAACTAACAGAAATAGATTAATTGATGACATTGTGTAACTGGAATCATTGAGCTTCGCAAAGAGTACGGATTATGGCAATGCAGTCATGAATTATTGCAAGTGAGTCTGAGTTACTTCTCTCAAGATATCTTTTTTGAAAAAGATTCTTTAGTTACAATTAGATTAGAAGAAGATCGATTGTGCAAAACACCTCTTATTACCATATACTAATCAAGTATATTCTTAGCAATTATTAAAATGTGGAATGACATGAAGTGAACTCTATGGTATTTTTGCCTCAGTGATTCAGGATGCTGCCAATTATTAATTAAAGCTATTTGTTTCTTAACACTGTTAAGCAAGAGTTAACCTAAAATATGTACTTACTTTAGGAGCATTGTTATCGTCTTCTTCTCCTCAATCTATTCAGAAAAAAGAATTGCAAGGAAAAGGATTGTCGAATTTTGAGAGTACTAGATAATAAGGAAAAGGGAATTTCCTGTGCCAGGCCACTATCCCACAAAGACCTTATTCATTACATAATTTTAAAATTATAAAAATTGCTAATGCAAACAACTAAAAAGATTTCAAAAACTGTTTATAACAGTTCAAAGGAAGATGGTACTTTAAAAAAATAAACTCTAATTAAGGACACCTTAAGGTAGGTGGAAAATGTTTTGATTATATATTAAAATCATAATTTTAAACTATCAAATCAAACTATCACTTCCAAGCATAAATATATTAAAAAAATATAAAAGTTATAAAAAAATAATAATGCAATGATAACAAAGGAAAGATAAACAATATTTTTCTAGTTAATCAATAGCTCATAAGTGAAAAAAAGTTCATTAAATAACAGAAATTCAGTTGTGATTGTGATATATATATATATATATATATATATATATATATATATATATATATATACATATATATATATAATAGCTTATAAAAATAGAAAAAATAATGAAAATATTAAAAATTTCAACATATACACACACAGATATATGCATATAAATTTATGTATATATATATATATATATATATATATATATATATATATATATATATATATATATATATATATATATATTTGTGTGTGTGTATTTAGGCAAATTAACATATTTTGAATAAAGATAAAAGGCTAATACAAGCATAGAGATTAACATATGATATTTTTTACAAATTATATACAGTTAGTTATAGATAATTACCCACAAGCATTACTTTATTTAAATTAAATAATAATATGAATGATATATTGCGGTGCACTTATATTTTATATTTTTAATTTTTTTTATCAAAAAGTTATTAGTATATTGTAATTAGATTTTTTCCTTGTTAACTCACTATAGATAGTAAAAAAGTATTTAATTAAATTAGAAGATTTAGATTGAATTGTTATTTATCATTTTGTTTAAAACAGTACATATGTACAGTACATTAAAATATTATGGGTGAAATTATGAACTTTATAATATACAATTAATTTTTTTTTTTTGAATGTTGTGCTTAACATATTTGTATATTATACACTGGTATGCAAAGTATTATTTAATGATTATTTACAGCACTGAATAAAATATATAACAATGACTATCTATTATAAATAAATCTTATTACATTAAGTTTACAGTTCAAGATTACCATAGCTAACATGCTTTGTTATAATATTGTGCAATGAAAAATTTTAAAGTTAGTAAATTTTAAAATCAAAGCATAAGAAAAAATAACAAAACAATCATATCAATAGAAAACGTATTGCAACTAATTTTGAGCATCTTTTTAAAATTAGTCATGAAAAGCAATAAGCTATAAATATAATAATAACCTTGGATCATAAAAAGTGTTAATAAAAAGTCTCAAAGTACATATAATATTATATATGATATTATATATATTTATATAATATAATATATAATATTATATAATAACTAATATATAATAAATAATGTTATATGTACACACATATAAATATATTACATGTGTGTATATATATATATATATATATATATATATATATATATATATATATATATATAAAATTAAATATCAATATATAATAATTCAATATCAGATATTCTAATATCAGTTTATGATAGAAGTTTAAAAAAAAATTACTAGATGAAAAATACCAAGAACTAAACAAATAATAAAGAAAAATGACGTTATGAAAGTTATTGATAGTTTATAAATAAAAAAATAACTGGTTGAAAATATTTTTTTTTTTTATAATCTTTATTTTATAAAATACCAGTTAAAAATAATAAAGAATATTTTACTGTTTTTATTTAACATGTTGCTATTATGAAATACCAAAATTAAAAAAAAGTATGTATAAATATAATGAATATACATCACTATAATAATAAAAATAAATCTATGGAATGTTATAGAACATCTAATACTAAGGCTGAATGTTATTATACCATAATAGTTAAACTTCATGCTGTGCATTTTTATCCAATGTTACTTTATGCTGAAAGCAGTCATTACAAAGACAAGTAAAAGGAGAGTAATTCACAAGTATACAATTATAAAAATGAAAAAAATAATCAGTATTTCCAAATCATGACAAAGTATCAGAATATTGTTTTAAAGAAATAATGGTATACAAAAATATATTAGTATGTGTGTGTTTTGTTATTCATCATTGTAAGTAGAGATTATTAAAATTAGTTAAAAAATTAAATAATGTTTGTGTGGGAATTTCACATTAATTATTCTGAATTTTCAAATAAAAGTGGGTATAATTTAAAGGAATATGTCTAAATTTCCAAATAGTTCATCAATAATGAAATAATCTATAAAAGTAATTGTTAACAGGTGTATAATATTGTTGGAATGTACTAAAAAAAAAAAAAAAAAAAACTAGTTAAAATATGTTCATTCAATAATAGTAAATAAAGCTGATACCATATGTAATAGATTAAGAAGGAAAGAAAATTTAAGTGAAATATGAAAGAAATATTAGAGAAAAATAATATGAAAGAAAGTTTGAAATAAGAATAAAAAAATTGATTAATTACATATAATATAAAAGAGATAAGTTAGAAATTATAAGTTTGTAAGAGACAATATTACCTTAAATTTTACAAGATAGAAAATGAATATAAACATAACATAGAAAAAATGTCCATAAATTGAATCACCTAATACAGACTATACACTTCTAATTAGAAACAATAAAATTAATTTTACAGCCTACTGTTAAATCAGAAAAAAATTAAAGAAAATTCAAGGAGTTAAAAGGATCTGAAAATGTGAGAAAAAATCAAAAATATATATTTAAGAGGAAACAAGGAAAAACCACTTATACAGTTCTAATAACTAGGTTATGAAAACAAATATTATAAAACAAAAACAATAAAAGCATGCAATTCCGCAATCAAAAAAATATATTACGATTAAAACAATCTAAATATAACTATTCATTTTTATGAAGAATATCCTCAGTAATAAGCACAATTAGTATGGTTAATATATAAGTTTCCCTTGTTATCTTTTCAACATTTACATTAACCTATTGGAATGACAATCTATTTGATTGACTGAATTCTGGTTTTGCATCTTAAGTTTTATATGCCATCTCATTAGAGGCAAAGATAATGTTGTGATGTGAGAATTTTTATTTAGGATACTAGCTTAAATTTTTTATTACTATTAATATTTAATTTAAGAATAAAATTAAAGAGAACTCCTGCTCGTTTACATGACATGATTTAATTGTTATTTCATACTGAATGAAACAACAATGAAACCACAAATTGGACTTGTAAAGATATCTCATGCAAATGATCATGGTCATATTTACAAATGAAGAAAATAGAAAAAGACATACCATGCAAAGAAGAAGTTAAATTAAAAAGAAAGAGTTATAGAAGAAAGTGTTGAAAATGACAGAGCATGCTGAAGAGGTGAGAGGAAATGATGAAATGTTAGTCACTCATGCTAAATGTATTCATATCAACTGTCTTAAGTGTTTATAAAAAGACAGAATAATAGTAATAATAATAATGATAATAATAAATCGGTTAGAAGAAAAAGTGAAAAAATTAGAGTAGAAATAGATAAAAGAAGTGTAACTGAAATCAATAAGAGAAGTGCAAGAAGTATTCAAGTCAGGAGCCCTTTAAGCTGTTTTTGTTTCAAATATTAATATTTATTTATCAATAATGGAATTGTAGGACAGTGACTGGCACATAGAAATGTAGGTTTGATCACTTTTTGGCAATCCTGAACGCTGTGAAGGTGGTAGAAGGGACAGCACGATCTTGTTCTTTAGCAATATCCCCACTTACAAGCCATACCCCAGTTTGGTCACTAACTCCAAGATCTAAAAGGATTTGATTTGAACCGCCGCCTGAACCATTTCCCCCTGCTCCTGCTACATCTGTCCACGTGCTATTGGATGTCCTCTTCTTCAATACAATCCTGAACATGAAAAAATATTTAGACAATCTAAAAAAAAATTAATATTTTGAATAAACATGTAATAAAAATTAAAAAGAAATTATTATAAATCTACAATATATGTCCACAACTTATAAATAGTGTTACTTCTAAGTTTGCAACCCACCCATCCTACATTCATTGGGGTACAGGAGAAGTTTGATGCTAAAGAAGCATTGGGTACTAAAGAAATATACATACTTGGTGTTAGCCTGATCAGAGTAGGCAGCAAACGCTATATGGTAAATGCCCGGGCAGTGCACCGTGAACTCTCCAGTCTCCCTGCTGAAGCCGACTCCCCTATCAAGGAGCGTTGTCCTATAGCTGATGAGGCCGCTGTTGTGTACTCTGTCTAATCCTGTGGCACTGAACCCGACTGCTCCGCTACAGTCAGCTGCTGTAGCCAGTCCTTTTGCTCCAATCACACCACTTCTTGGGGGTTCTGGTGTGGCTGCCATCGCCAACACCACTGTTGTTGCTAAGACCAATCCTGTCACCGATTTCATGATGCTGTAAGCATAAAATAAGTAATTTTAACCCAACTTGAATTACATACTCAAAATAAAAATAAAAATAGACTTGTAAATTATTATCTGCCATTTACATTTATCAGCTAATTTCCACTGAAAAATAGAACTAATGTTTTCCATATACTTCCATAAATTGTATCGGTGTCAGATTCAATTTACTGCAAATTTTTTTTTAATCTTTTGAATCGTTAATAATGAGTATTACTTAAGTAATGGGTTTATAATAATAATATGTAAAGTGATAATAACACTAGTAAAACTTGAACTATTTTTATTTACGATTAATAAAATCCAGCTTTCATTGCCCAATGCCAGAGATACATATAGTCCCACCTCCCTTCTTTCCCTAAATGATTATCACGTTTTTCAAATGTTTGTTACTCTTTAAATATTGAATAAAATAATTAATTTAATTAGCTTGTGGTTTATTCATGTTAAATAATAATTAAGTTGCCCAGAAAATAAATTCTCCATGCTATTAAAGTACCATATTTACCTCCAATTGCCTAAAGAACATAAAATCCTCAAACCTTTGATAGTTAAAATACTTTTTTTTTTAAATTTAATTTATTGATATTTACAACTATAATAATATTACAATAAGTAAATCTGTTGTATGAACAAAGGACATGAAAAAAACTTGTGGAGAAACTAACTACCCATCGGTAGCACTCCAATAAAGTTCTATAGTAGATGGTCTCGAGGCCATCTTCTTTTGAGACGCCTCGGAGGGTTTTCAGGAATAGTATGGGAAGCAAGTTGAGAGACTAGCGGATTCAAGCGTGTATGGAGGTTGTCATGGAAGAATAGATGAGTTTGTTTGTGACATAATAAGGAGCATTGAGGATTTTACAAAGGATTTTGGATTGGAAGGATTGGATACGAGATGAATTGGATGGTTTAGTAGAGCCCCAAAGCTCAACTCCGTATGTGCAAATAGGTCTGATAACTGTCGTGTAAATGAGTCTTTTGTAATTAATTGGGAGCTTAGAGCGTTTGTCCAGTAAATGTTGAAGTAGGCGAAAACGACGAGCAGTTTCTGTTAAAATACTAAAATGTAAATTCAACTTTCTTGCTAAATTAGACTAAATTGAAAACATTTTTTTTCTACTTTAACTCATATTGAACTTTAATAAAAATATCCTTAAGCCCTCATATGATTTAGCCCCTCCTGTGTTCCGGTTTGGAATTACTTTCTCTTTTCGGGTCCACAAGTTTATCCCTTTCACTCACAAATAAGCTTGAACTTACAATAATAACCCTAGTGCTTAGCGTGGTTATTCAGACACCTTACAGCAAGTTGTTAGATGTGAACATCATCCAAAGCAGCATTCAAAAATCAATAAAGCGTATAGAGCCCCACTCGGAATCGTCCTTTACTAATCCCTTTAATTTAAATTAAATACAAAATTGTTAATGTTAATATATAACTAAGTTCATGTTTCAATCTAGATGTTATTTTTCTCTGGCCCATAGCTTTGTTTTTCCGTTGTTTCTCTTTATCCCTACAAATTCTTCATTTAAAGATTTTCTAGAAGGAATGGACTGGCAAAACTGTAATTTGTTCGTGCTAGGAACTCTTCTGAAGTTACAAAGAATACATTTTTATGTTTTCCATTATTTTCTGCCTTGCTTTATCTTCAATATCAATCCATCAATCCATCAATATCAATCCATCAATCCATCAATATCAATCCATCAATCCATCAATATTGGAAATATTTTCATTATTTTCAAACTTTTATCGCTTTCATTTTCATTATTTTAAATCTTTCATCAACCAGAGATATTGTTGTAGTCTTTTTTCTAATATAGATGTTCCGTAAACCTTTTCGTCCCTACGATCTTAACAGCTGTATGATGGTCCACATTGACCTAGAAGAAAGCTAAAGTTTCTCCAAACCATTTAGACTTTCACAAATCACTGCTTGTTTTTGCCTGTTCTAATGGAGTTGGTATCATTTCGTTATTTATGAAATTAATTAAATAATAATGTGTTATTGCTACTGTTTTGATATTTGTATTAAATAAACGATAGAGGGGGAATATGGGCCATGCCTCAGCGGTGAAAGTCGTTTGGAACCCACTCCCCCCAGGCTGTTGGCGTTTTGTAACAGGCGCTGCTTCTGGCTTTGGTTTTGTCAATTTTATTTTCTTATCTAGATTGATTTATATTTCCATTGGTTTTAAGAATCGAAGGATATCTCAATTTTATATTGAGAAATACAAAATAAATGTGTGATTTTTTTTATTGAAAAAATACGATAGAGACACGAAGTATACAATGAAATTCGCAGAATAAAACTAAGTAAGCTTCTTATTTTAGATACAGAAACAAAATTTTCACTATTTTTTTCTTAGAAAAAAACATATTACTATTTTAAACGATTAATCTTTTTTTTTAAATATTCACCTCTGTAAATACACAGATAATCGAGATTCTATTATTTTAAATTTCAATTAAATTTTTTTAATAGGATCAAACAAATTTAATGAATATTATAAAAGATATATTTTAAACAACTCTTGCTATTAATACATCTGGATACTTGAAATTAATACAATAGTAATGTATGCAAAGATTTTATTCGAACTGCTAAATAATGCTATTTCCTAAGAATAAAGGATTAAATAATAATAAATATTAATTAAATTATTTGGTTTGATTTGGATTTACCCAGGTATGATCTATTTGGAGTAATTTTTATGACCTGTTTCCAGAGTAGTAATTAGGATGTTTAGAAAACATCATATCTACAGTTCCGGCGAATTTTTTCCTTATAGAGTTAACTGTATTGAAGAAAGCGGAATCGTTTCATTCTAGTAGTTTGGGGCTTGAAATGGAGTTTTAAAGTAAGCAATAACTCCTTTTCCTGCCAATGCCTGACCTAGCCCTTCATTCACTACGAAAATATCACAATTCTGCTTCAGTAACTACAAGAAACTAAGTTTGGAGAAAATTCGACTTGACCAGTGATGTATGCGGTGCAATTTGCTTAAGAGATATCCTGGGCGATACGTTCATTATTTAAAAGAATAGTTGTGATGTGATTAAAAATATATTTTACACCAAAAGCAAAAGCATAGCATCATCCGAAGTAAATTTGATTTTCGTAAAAAAATATTCAACACCTGATGAAATAATTCTCTTGCCTCCTGCAGGGATTTAGGATACTCCATGAATTGTAGTCAACAAACTGTCACAGACTTCCTTTCGGCAGAACAGAGAATTACTCTTAATAATCAAGACCGCATCTTTTTTATATTTATTTAGTTAACTATGCCGTTAATTCTGTTTGGTTTCAGTCTCCACAAATGTGCAAAGATACAGTACTCTTTGGTCAGTTCCAAGCAGGTCCAAACTAATCTTTTTCAACGATAAAAATGTTACTACTTGTTGTATTTTTGTAATATTTTTCATTCAAAAACATTACTTATAAACATGCAAAATAAATAGGGCGCCAAGTGAAAAATTGCAATAGAGTGCCAAATACATAATACACGTCATTGATTGGAAAGTTGCAAATAAAGATGATATTCTAATTTTGCAAACTATCAAGTTCTGTACTAATGGAAATATTTAATTCTTGTAGTGGAATACCGTCACATCACATTCTTTGTATTTAAAAAAAAAAAAAAATTATTGATATTTACAACTATAATAATATTACAATAAGTAAATCTGCTAATATGTACAATATGACATGAAAAACACTTGTGGGGAAACTACCCATCGGTAGCACTCCAATAAACTTCTACAGTAGATGGTCTCGAGGCCATCTTCTTTTGAGACGCCTCGCAGGTTTATCAAGAATAGTATGGGAAGCAAGTTGGGTGACTAGCAGATTCAAGTGTGTATGGAGCTTGTCATGGAAGGATAGGTTTCTAGTTTGGGCCAAATCAGTAACTTATGGGATATTAAGAGTTTGTTTGTGACATAATAAGGAGCATTGAGGATTTTAAGAAGGATTTTGGATTGGAAGGATACGAGATGAATTGGATGGTTTAGTAGAGCCCCAAAGCTCAACTCCGTATGTCCAAATAGGCCTGATAACTGTCATGTAAATGAGTCTTTTGTAATTAATTGGGAGCTTAGAGCGTTTGTCCAATAAATGTTGAAGTAGGCGAAAACGACGAGCAGTTTCTTGTTCTTTGTATTTAAAAGTAAATATAGGTGGTATACTTTTTAAAGTAAATTCAGGCAATATATATGCTTTTAACGAACCTACACACAGACCGCATATTTTAATAAATGTATATTATTTACAGTTAGTCTATATATAGCGGTATATAGACAAGGAGGTTTCAGGCTCACTGGGCTGGAGGCAAAGGAAGACCTTCCCCAGGATTACCCCAGGACCTTACGCAATGCACTCCAGTCTCTGGAGCTTCTTTTATATAAGAGATACTGTTACATCTTCGACTTTTTTTTGTTAACATACGTTTAATTACTTAAATAACAAGACAATAATTCATAAATCACTGTTTATTATAAATCACTAATAAATGGATAAAAATCACTGATAGATGGAATTTAAAAGCAATATATTTTCTAGATATTTCTTTGATTGATAGGAGTTCAGTTCTATAATCCTAGCGGTCAGTTTTATTTTTTCAACGTCACTTTATGCTGCAACGGTTAATCGGACAATGCTATAGTTAGAGTCGTAGATTGCCTAGCCAGGCATAATTAGGACAGGAATCTTTATCGAGTAACTGACATCATACGGGTTCGGGATCCCAATATTAAGCCCCTTTCAAAGGTCGGCATAACTGATAGTCCAGGATCCCTTGTACATTTTTGCACTTGATTACTATCAAGCAGAAACTTCGTGAATAGCTTCGTTTTGATGAGACGCCCAACAGTTTCCTTTGCGAAAATTCTCGATTGTGGTAGCTAACAGAGGTAGCAAGGATAAAATATGTCGATTTGATGATTGATTCTCCAAAATTTAAGGATAACGTACCACGCAATTTGTAGGAAAATATGACTTTTAAATTATATAAATATTAACTAAGCAAAAAAAAAAAAAAAAATCAGCTAGTTAGTTATGATTTTTTATGACCTCGTTATCGATCAACATGTATCGATTTTTTTTTCATCACGAAGTTTCAGCTTGATAGTAATCAAGTACAAAAATGTGCCAGGGATCCTGGACTGTGAGGATTTTTTACTACCTTTACAAAATCCTAATGCCACATGCCGGGCTGCGAACCCGTGATCTTGGGATTAGTTATACTATTCTATTTGACTCATTAGGATAAGAAAACCTGTCTGTTTTAAAATTATCGACTTAAACGCTTTTATTACAAAATCTAGTCGATGTACATTTTAAACCGGCTAGATTTATAGCACTAGGGAGAAACTTGACCACTATCCACCTGACCATTTGGCCAAAGCGTAGCCTAAAACACTTGTAGAAAGTTGTTGGGTGGAAGAAGAAGAAGCCACGAAGAGATGAAAAGAAAGCGGAGAAACTGCTAGATCACGGCAATTAACCTGATTACGTAGCATCGCCTCTGCTCTATCCATTCTTTATCCTTCATTTACCTCTCCTTTATCACTTATCTATACAATCTTTATCCACCTTTAAGATTCGTTTCATTTCCTTTTAGATTTCTCAGATTCAATCTACAAGAAAATTAATGTAAACGTAATCAGTACTATATAGAAAACGCACGCGCTTTTCATAAAATAACTACTTTGATATTACAAATGCTGGAAATATAACTTTGTCCTGTTTCTATAACTGCCATACCTCTGTTAACTATCGTGACATTAAGGCAGTCCATACAACGACATCCTCCATTAGAACTAATCTTGGGTTTTTCGTGACTCGAAATTTAAGAGCACATAATCTTATACAAGGTTAGTTCCAGTGCTCATCCGTAAGTGGCCAGTTTCGTCATCTAACATTCCAGTTATTTTTCTTAGCCTGCAGTGCTCTGGGGATATATTTTTGATTAATAGGAGTTCAGTTCGGTTTAGCGGCCATTTAGTTGTAGAAGAAGAAAAGAAGATTATTGCGCAGTTTTGTCTAATCCTGAGTTTTATACATTCCCTTGGGCATGTACCGTCATGAATTTTGGGAACTAGGTTCCATCAGAGCCCACCTTCGTTTCTTTTGTTGGCTTTCTTTTGTTAGTTATGATTCCTCAGTAACAAAACTATACTTAAGTACAGCAGGTTGCACCCTTCCATCAGACCGGAAGTCACTAAAGGGAACAAAAGGATGCAGTCTCTACGCAAACGAATAATGTGGAATGTGAGCAAGTAATCTGGGTATGTACGTTACGACATATTTTTAACCTTACTGAATCTTAGGAGGGTCGTTACTTTCAAACGTATTCGTTGAATCCTTCCTCCAAATTGCCTAAGAATTGCAGCGTAGGAATATCGGATTGCAAATATAAATATGACATTTAAAAAAAAAATTAAACTAAAAGTTTCAACATAAAAATTTAGCTCACGTTAATGATAAAAATAATAAAACTAATAACAGATTTTTATTTTTCATTTATCATGGCATATAAACACTGCTTCTATTGTTACTAGACCAAAATGGATCGAATAAAAATGTAAATGTTTTAATAATTTATCATTTATAACGGAAGTATAAAAAAACAGAATGTTTTCGTCCTGTAGGAATATTTATGATTATTATTATTTACGTTTTGAATTAATGCATTTCAAAGATCCGGATTGACTAATTATATTGCCAATGACAAAATGTTTCCTTGAGGCAAGTTCGCTAAAATACAAGTCCCGGAATACAATGTAGTCATTTTTCTTAAATTTATGCGATTGTGGTAGAAGACTTTTCTGGGCAATGAAAGATTTCTAAGAAAATCATCTACTAAGAAAAACATTTTCCTTTTATTCCTCCAAGATTTATTTACAATATATACAGATTGACAATAAAGACAAATGAAAAAAAAAATGTTAAAACAAAATTTAAGTTCACCAAATTTAGATGCACAAAAACTGACAAAATCAACGGGAAGCTTACTCGGGCCTTCCATATTAGCAATATGGAATCAGGCAAGGTGACGCATTGGCTCCACTCCTCTTCAATATCACCATATAGTGCATCATCACAAGTGTGAAATTGGGGGGGGGCTTTAAGGTCACTAATTATTGGTAAACGGTGGTAACGTTTTGATCAATGAAAGCTCTCTTGAGACCATTAAAGACTTGACGCGTCCTCAGACCATGTACACGATTTGCAATAACCTCTTTCTCAGAAAAAGTCGATTTGCAATCAGATCTACAGTAACGCTTTCTGCAGTTAGGTGGGATCACAGAATCGAAATGTCCACTTTAAAATAAATAGGGAGCTGATTTAATCTATTTTGGATATGATTGATAGTATTGTTATGTAAGGAAGAAATAGTTGGGGGTGCAGCCAATAAAAACACCTTAATAAGTGTAACTTATTTATTGTGTGCCGACGTTTCGGCCTACAATGTAGGCCATCTTCAGGGCAAATATACCAAGCGGCGGCGAAGACGATCAACTGCCAAAAAAACAAAAAAATCTTCTCTATCTTCTCTAAGATAGTATTGTTAATATATGTGGAAGAAAGTGGTCCGGGTGGAGGCCACAATCAATTTCTCGTAGAATTGGAGAAAACTTTATTGATTAGCCAACGTTTCGACCTACTTTGTTGGTCTTCTTCAGGGCTGTGGGGGGGGGGGGAAGCTGGAGGGTGTTAGATCCTCACTAGCTTGAAACACATACTGTTTAACGTCGAAACAGGACGTTAACGTAAAACCCTGTTTCGACGTTAAACAGTATGTGTTTCAAGCTAGTGAGGATCTAACACCCCCCAGCCTCCCCCCCACATCCACAGCCTGGACATGAACAGTCACACAGTAAGTCTGTCATGCCTTTACAAAAGAAAATATTTTCAAATTTCAAGCTATTATAATTTATTTGAAAATCTTGAGAGTACGGTTTAATTTGCACTACCACTATATCGAAGAGGATAATTTAGAATGAACTTTGAGCCTTTTCGAACAACTTTCAAAGCGTACATGATGACCTCGATTCCGAAAGGAAAAGTTACGAAAGCGTGTATTCGTTTCGATTCTAAAGTTCACCATTTTTCTACTTCGTTATTATCTTGGTATAACTGATTTAACTCGTTTAAAAATAAATTATATGCTTTATATGAGTTGAACTCCACAAAAATATTACATGGTCCTATTGTTTAATTTGGATCATAAACATTTTAATTGCACTATTCTTCATAATAAAAAAATATGACACTGAAGATTTGAATGAGTTTAAGATTAACAATGTGGTAAACTTTAGGTAAAATTTATTTAGGTGCAATGATTATTATGAATTAGAACAAAAGTTAACCTTTCAACTTATGTTCAAGATTTTGGGTTTATACGATGTTAAGAAGAAAATTAATAATGCTAATGTTAATAATTTTCAGTGCAGAAATTGATTTATTGAAAAGAACTTATATTTTTTTTCTGTAGCCAAATTACGAACTACTAGCTCCATTTGCACTGGTTTTCAGAAGCTTGTGAAAACCCGTAATTTCTGACAAAATTTATACAGGAAGTCATAGTCTCGTTATATGACTTAATAGTTAACACGTTTCTGACACATTAAGTGACGTGACGAAAGAGCTGATGGAGTGGATGAAACGACCCGAAGAATTTTTTGATAAAAGAACGCGGCCAATCAGTTAAATTAAATTTGGCTATTGTTAAATATTAAAAAAAAGCAAATCGCGTAAGAAACATTTGAAAATAAAAATCTATAAATTAAAAATTATTCATTGAATATAAATTTACAATTCTGAAAGCATAAGATTAAGGTCTTGCCTTTTTAAGGCATCATGAAGACGGAAATTAAATCAGATATATAAGATAAACAATAACAGTAGGAAGATAAGGTAAATTAGGTAATACTACAAAATAACGTAACACATGGTTACTAGATAAACACTGAAATTTAATTAACAATAGTGATAACGGTACATCAATATAATATATATTGTACAGATATAATATACTGAAAACTAGTATTATGCAATAAAAAACAGAATACTTTGGAATTAAAGCAATTAAGAATTTTGGAAATCAACAAATGGAGATTTATTTTTCTCTACTTAATCTCAGTTTGTTTCTATGATTCAATTTTAAACATGATGGTAGCTAAAAAGAACTTCTGAAATGGCATTGAATGAAGTTTAGGATTGGTTCAGTTATCCATTGACTATTGGTTATTCTTAAGTAGAATATGAAAAAAAATTTCATTTTAGAATAAGGTTGGATTTTTTTTAATACATACAAATAATATACCTGCCGACAAAGAAAATATGAATGTATTATATATGAAATTCTTATGAATGTTTAAATTATATTGCCATTGGTGAAGCAACTAGATTGACCTCCATTCTAAATATGGATTTTAAATATTAATATAATGAAAATTAATATTGAAAAGTAAAAAAGAGACTTTACATAAATGTTAAGACCGTGGAAAAATTCCAACGAAAAGCCTTAAGTCTCCAAACTATGTTCTATTTTTATTTCTGTTTTAGTTTGGAGACTGAAGGCTTTTCGTTGAAATTTTTCCACGGTCTTAATGAAAATTAAGTATAATAAAATTATGATTTATTGAGTTTTATTAGTCATTGGCAAATATTAAAT
Organism: Arma custos; assembly: GCA_037127475.1. Classification (NCBI taxonomy): domain Eukaryota; kingdom Metazoa; phylum Arthropoda; class Insecta; order Hemiptera; family Pentatomidae; genus Arma; species Arma custos. The sequence continues at coordinate 19,406,073 of CM073759.1, read as the reverse complement.
TAAAAAATATTCTTTAGACCAAATACACTATTATAAGGGAGAGACATGGATACTGGCCGAGGGAGGAGGCATGGACCGTTCAGCTGATAAACCTAAAAAGGGCTTCTTTCTGCCTCGTAATTTAAACTTCAGGAATTCGTTTGATTAAGACAACTCCATAACATCTCCCCAACAGCTACTAAATGACATAGGAACAGCACCCGTCTTCATCACTGTTAGTTCTAATCGAATAAAAAAGGATTTTATTACTTTTCAGGGATATGATAAAACATAAAGTTCATTCAAAGAGTACAAAAAACAAAATAAATACAAACAACGTTGTATTATTTATTTCGAACCATTAGGTATTGATTATTTTGACTATTGATAATCTGTTCTTATTTGAATTGCTGGATAATTATATGCTTATCATTATTTTTGTATTATCCAGAAAATTTTTTCATCTTTTAATTCAGAATATTTTTCTTAGCAGAGTTTAAAGCAAATTAATGAAAATAAATATAGGTTACTGAAAATTGTATACTAAATAAGTTACAATTACGAATAAATCGGAGATTAAGATCACGCCGTTTAAAAATTTTAATTATCAAACAATGTAATAGGGACAATAATTCTTAATGATATATGAATCAGTCAACCAAACCTTGACTCACCAAAAAAAAAAAAAAAAAAAAAAAAAAGCGTATATATAAATATGTATATATATATAAGTTAAGATAGGACATACACCAGTATAGACACTAATCCTAAACAGTGGATGTCAACATTGTAAATAAGATAAATAGAGGATTTTAACTTGAATAAAGCAGTGTTTAACCAGCCTTCAAGTGAGTTGTTTATTTCCCGACTTTGTCTTTTTTTTATGTTTTGCTTGGTGAAGTACATAAGTGGTGCCGAAACCCGGGAAAACGTTTTAGCAGTGCAGTAAGAATATTTTCTTTTGTTTTTTTCTCTCCTCTCTTTCAAGGACACAAGAAACTATTGTGATCTCATTACAGAGTTTTTTTTTTACGTAGTTTCATTTTTTTTTTCTTTAAAATTTTAAAAACTAATTGTGCCATTATGAATGGTGAAAGAGAAATCCTTAGGCCTGCAACATTAACTTTGGAGCCTTCACAGGCAGAACCAGTGAATCCCGAGTTCCCGCCGTTACCGTCGACAACCCTAGCGATGGCACGGGCTGACTTAGCTGCGCAGGAGGCAAATAGAATAGCGCAGGAAACAAACGAGCTGGAAAAAATGAAATTAAGAAAGGCAAATGCGCAGGACTTAAGAAGGGAAATATCCGACTTAGAGAAGTTTAATGGTGATATAGGCGAATTGAATCATTTTCTCAAGGGCGGAGATGGCATTATGAACAGTATCCAGTCCCAGGTCTCAACAGGTTGTTTGGAAGAAACAGATGCCAAAAGACTACGGGTAGCCTTAGCACGACGGGTCAGAAGGAGCGTGCTAAATCTGATCCAAGCAGATGAGGATACTGCATGGCAGGTGATAAAAGAAAGGCTAAAAAAAGCGTATGGAGGGGGGCGATGGGCCCCAGAAGAAGACATGCTGCAGATGTTTCGGGAGGTGAAACGTCAAAATCAGACAAATGGTCAGTATGCTGCAGGACTGCTGGTGAGACTAAATAAGATAAATGAGAAGTTACGCGAGGTAATGGATACGAGTGCGGTCGAAACGTGGATGCTGTTTATGACCACAGTCTTGAAGGTGCAGTTAGCTAGGGATACCGGAAAGAAAGACGGGTTACCCAGAGATAAGTCATTCATGGAATGCGCCCAGGAGATGGTGGATGTGAGTGCCCGCGATGAAGAGGATGGAGAAGTTTTCGAACCAGGATGGTGTAAGGTGTCATATCGCCGTAATGATATAGGAAGAAATCGACCAAGACCAGACCGAGAGAGAAGAAGGGATGGAGACTTTAGCAGGAGAGACAGAATACCCAGAGAGAAAAAGCCGTTCGGAGATAGAAGGTATGGGAGAAAGGAGGATAGAAAGTGCCACGAATGTGGGAAGACAGGGCATTTGATGGCCCAGTGCCCACGCACGCGCTGTTTTGAGTGCCACAGCGAGGGACACATGGCGAGACAATGCCCATACATAAGGCGGAGAAACCATGATCGTGGAGAGCCGATGGAGGTAAATGCGCAGAGAATATGGAGAAGAAGCAGAAGGCCATCCGATTCGTCTAGATCTTCCGAGGCTTCAGGATTCGAGACAGAGGGCAGCGAGCATGGTGGCAGAGGGACCCCTGGAGGAAAGAGCAGACAACGGAGTGCAGGGAGGAGAATCGAGGAGGTGAGTAGAGAATGAGAATGGTGTGAGCAGAGAGGCAACCATTTTTGTGTAAATACTATCATAAAGAGGTGTGATCGGTTGCCTATTATCGAGTTTTGCAAGGGGTGGAGGTGTCTGGTGGACACAGGGAGTTCGTGTACTCTAATAGGTAGAGATAGTTTACAAACTATATTTAAAGGAAAGAGTGAACCAGAAATTAGGACGTGCTTATGTAAGTTGGTCACTTTGGGTGGTCCCTGTACGGTGGAGGGGGAAATTGACCTGGCGTTAGGTAAATGGGGGAAAAAGGGTGGAATAGCAACCCTGCATGTGGTAGAGACTATGCCGCGTGAATATGGGGGGATTTTGGGATGTGATGTGCTCGGGAAATTAGGGGCGAAACTACGTAATGTAGAGGGTCAATGGGTGATTAAAATAGGGAGGCGGATATATAAAACGATGGAGAGCGCGAAAAGGGATGTGCGGTGCGTTGGTGCAATCGCCCAGGCCAAGGATTGGAGGACGGGCATAAAGGAGGAATATGCGGATATTTTTTTTCGCGAGGGGGATCCCCTGAGTGTGACGGGGGAAACTTTTCACGAAATTCATTTAAAGTCAGAGAAGAGTACGTACGTGAAGGAGCGGAGGTACCCACAGGTGTTACGGGAACACATTAGGGCGGAGATCGCGGAACTCAAACGCCAAGGAATTATCGTCGATAGTACGTCGCCCTTTAACAGTCCTCTATGGGCGGTCAAGAAGAAACCTGTTGACGGGGATACTAGGGAACGCTACAGGGTGGTAGTGGATTTCCGACAACTCAACGACAACACGTTGGATGAGAAATACCCTATTCCCAGACTAGAAGACATTTTGGACAGATTGGGCGGAGCAACGGTGTTCAGTACGTTGGATTTGAAATCAGGGTACCACCAGATTCGAATGCATCCCAGGGACCAATGTAAAACAGCGTTCACGTTTGAGAGGGGGCATTACGAATTTACCCGTATGCCGTTTGGTTTGAAAAATGCGCCAATAACTTTTCAGAGACTGATGGACGAGTTCTTGAGGGGCTTAGATGAAAATATGTGCCAGGTCTATATGGACGACCTCTTGGTTTTTAGTAAGACGGAGTTAGGTCATATCGAGGACTTGAGGCGAGTCTTTGACAGAATCCGTCAATTTGGATTGAAATTGTCGGAGGAAAAATCAATATTGGGGCAAAAACAGATCAATTTCCTAGGGCATTCGATATCGGAAGATGGGGTTCGGCCTGACGGTAAGAAGGTGGAAGCCATAGGGAAAATGGCGATGCCGAACGATATCAAGGGAATCAGGAGATTACTCGGAACCCTCAATTACTATCGTAGATTTGTCCCAGAGATGGCCGACCATCTGGTTTCTCTGAATGAATTGTTAAGAAAGGGGCGCACAGTTCAGATTACCCCGGAGATCGAGGAGAACATTAGGAAATGCATGCGTTGGTTGCAAACAGAACCGGTCCTCGCATTTCCGAATTTTTCGAAACCGTTTGCGATCACCACCGACGCTAGTGAATATGCACTGGGAGCGGTTTTGTCGCAGGAGTATGATCAGGGAGAACGGCCGGTGGCATACGCAAGCAGGAGGCTTACAGACGCAGAGACTCGGTACAGCGCGTTGGAAAGGGAGTTATTAGGGATTATATGGGCAGTACAACACTTCCGGCCCTATATTTTCGGTAAGAGGTTCAAAGTTCATACCGATCACAGGCCACTTCTGTGGGTGGGGAATTTGAAGGAATCGTCGGCTAGGGTGACGCGTTGGAAGGAGATCCTGAGCCAGTATAATATCGAGATAACATACAAGCCGGGAAAGGATAATGTGGTGGCGGATTGGCTATCTCGTGCCCTACAGGTCAATGCGATCGATTCAGGAGAAGGGGAACCGTCCGGGGGGCTTCAGAGGTTCGTACGTGAATGGACGCCAGATGGGGAAGGAGAGCGAGAAACAGACCGCAACGGGGAATCTCCCGAACAGGAGGATTCACAGGACGAGAGACTGACGGACATTGAGGAGGTGGATGAGGTGATCAATGACAAGACGAGGCAGATAATCTGGAAGACACGGACCACAGGGTTACTGAAAATGGAATATTCCAGATATGAGAGACATCATATTGTTACTATCTGGTCTCAACCTGGAGTTAAGGAAGAACAGATATGCCAAGTTCTGAAAGACGCGTCAAAGGTAGGGGTGACCCACTATCTCTATGTAGGGAACGCGACGGTTTGGGAGAAAATCAAGAATTTGTGGCGACTAGAGAAGATAGGTCTGGATAGGTCGTTTGTTAGGTGTCGCCTTATGGTGGATACGATCCGGGATACCGATCACCAAAAAGAGGTCACGTTAGCTTACCACCAGGGGAAAACTAATCATAGGGGGGTTAATGAAACAGTAACAGCATTGAAACGGAGGTACTACTGGGTGGGGATGAGGAAAACGGTCGAAGAGATTGTGAGGGACTGTGCCATTTGCCATGTCGCGAAGTATGATCGCCATCCCCCGGTAGGGTTGCAAGTGGAGACGTGTACGCCTATAGCGCCGCTAACGGATCTCCAAATTGACACCTTTACGTGGAGGGGCTTTAAGTGGGTAACTATCGTGGACATATTCAGTAAAATAGCCATGGCCCATCCGGTGAAAGAGAAGTCAGCGGCCGCAGTCGGTGGCGCCCTCCGAACATGGTTCCAATGTTACGGGATGCCAGATTCGATTTCCTCGGACAGCGGTAGAGAGTTCGACAATGCCCAACTGCGAAAGGACATGAAAGATTGCGGTGTCGCTTGGCACTGGAATACACCCGGGCATCCCAAAAGTAGGGGAGGGATTGAGCGGCTCCATAGTACTCTGGGCGAACATCTTCGTGTATTCCATGCGGATAAAGGGTTGGAGGCTGATGTGGCGATGCCTCGGGCTGTTGCGGCGTACAACCACTCAATCCACATGGGTACGGGATTCTCCCCTTTCGAGGTCCTCTTTGGTTTACGGGCTCGACGTAGGGACGGGAACGGTACGGTCGTAGATGACACCATGGCGGAACACCTAGTCGCGAACAGAATAAAACTCGACCGAATATGGGAAAAAGCGCGTACAAGAATGGTCTCGGAGAAGAGTAAGAGAGTAACCAGGGATAATTTTGGTGTGAAGGATATCCTGGGAACTCTTAGGATAGGCCATATTGTTTACAGAAAGATTGTGTCAAATCGCGCAAAGGAGGTGCTCAGGTACGAGGGGCCATTCAAAGTGATTGCGATTAGGGAGCACAATCTGGTCACCATTCAGAGTCTGGCGGAGCCCAGAAAACGTAGAACGGTACATATTGAACAGCTGAAAATTCCAGCTGGGGAAACTAGACTATAAATATGTATGATCACCATTGCTTGTAATTTTCTTTTTTTAGTATTTTTATTATTTTGTATTTTTAAGTGTTTGCTAAAGTAGGTCAGTAGAGTGATAATGATCTTAAGTTAAAGTGCCAAGTGAGTTCTTGTACATAATGTAAGTTTTCTTTTCTTTCGGTTTTTGTAAGTGATAGCTTTATTGATCTGAGGATATTGTATTTAATTTTCTTTCTGTTATTATTTTTGTATTCTTATGTTATGACTATGTTTTGAGTTTACGAGGGTATTCGTAAACTGGCAGGGGGGAGTTAAGATAGGACATACACCAGTATAGACACTAATCCTAAACAGTGGATGTCAACATTGTAAATAAGATAAATAGAGGATTTTAACTTGAATAAAGCAGTGTTTAACCAGCCTTCAAGTGAGTTGTTTATTTCCCGACTTTGTCTTTTTTTTATGTTTTGCTTGGTGAAGTACATAAGTTATATATATATATATATACGCTGTAATATTATATATTTATAAATATATAATATATATGAATATATATATATATATATATATATAAAAAATATGTATATATATAAATATGTGTGTATATATATATATATATATATATATACACATATTTATATATTATATATATATATATATTTATAAATATATAATATTACAATATTTCCTCAATTTTTGTTATGATGTGTCATTATTGGTTCATACGTTACTCTGATTTACATGAGAAAGAAAAATTAAATTTGACGTCCAATAAGCCTCTAAAGATTTAGCGACCTTCGTAATCTATTCCGAAATCTCTGGTATTGTAACGTTTGAATAAAAAAAAAACTGTATAAGGGAAAAGTCTGGGGCAGGAGAAGTAAGGAACAAGTCAACGGAAGGTTAACAAGTCACCATTCCCCCCACACGATAATTAGTTTCGAATGTTGTATAGATTTAGGTCTTTTTTTTTGTGTTTAAAACAAAAAAAGCTTTATGATGCTATAATTTACACACTTAAATAGCATACATTCTCCACATTCCTTGTTAAACATGAAAATAAGATTAAAGCAATGAACTTGTAATTAACTGAACAGAAAAATCTAATAAAACGAAGTCTTAATGAACTTCCCAACGTCTTTACAGCACCAGTAAAATAATATTTGAATAAAAATTTCATGAAAACCATGGCAGGCGGAGGAGGTCTGTGAGAAAATCACACAGAAGCTAGAAGGACTCAACATCTAAGTAAATGCTAAAAAGACTAACTGCATAATTTTCTCCTTTCAGGAGAAAAAGCGCCGCTCTCTCCCTAAGGTCTATAGAGTACCGGGACGAGAAAACTACCAGAGGGCAGCATAGTCTACTTAGGTGTAACCCTTGACCGACACCTGAAACTAGCCTACCACTGCAGGAAGAAACTCAGCTCGGATAGGACCAACTCTTACAGACTTAACCACCTGCTTACATCTCCTAACTTATCCCTCCGCCTCAAGCTGACAATCTATAAGAGCATCCTAAGACCGGCGCTCCTCTACGGAGCACCATTATTAGGCAACATCACGCCTGCAACGGCGAAAAAGCTCCAACAGTTCCAGAATGGTGAGTACACGCATAGTAAAACACACGACATTACATAAAACAAAACGGAGCTCCTACACACTACTCTCGACATACCGGCAGTTACAGACTTCATTAAACGTAGACATATTAAATTTTTCGACAGCCTGAAATACTGCACAAACCCACTTTTCACGACTCTCACACCAGCAGGACGGCCACAAACGTGGCAAGATCATGTACGTAATCTCAGCCTAGACTAAGAAAATGAATAAATAAACAAATAAAAATAAAAGGACACGGTGAGCCTCATCACAGGAAAAATATATAGTTAGTGAATGTAAATAAATAAATTAGAACTTTCACTTTTTCTCACCCTCCTCTTAAAATGTACATCGTATAGTACAAGAGATCCTTTCCATCATATCCAAAAAATCCTACTTAACAATCTTCAAACCTAAAGGGGCTAAGGAAAAAAAAAAAAAAAAAAAAATGAAAACCATATGCGTTAATAAAAATATTTTTTTCATTTCAAGAATAAAAATAAAATTTTATTCAAATAAATATAAAGAATAAATACATGGCAAAAAACATTGTTGTAAATAGCTTAAGAACACTTCAAGGTAAACGGTTTTTTCATTATTCTACAAAACTTTTTATACAAATACATACAGTAGACATTTTTTAATGCATCGAGGAAACAAAATATAGTATTTAAACTCTTTTTCTGTTTCTAAATATGACAACGTAATAAAAACTTAATCTTACTAATATTATAAATGTGAAAGTTTGTTTGTTTGTCTCTCTTTCACGCAAAAACTACTGAACGGATTTGGATGAAACTTTACAGTAATATAGGTTATACATCAGAATAACACATAGGCTACAGCAAGAGTGGATGTATGGGGGGCACGGGGGCACGTGCCCCCCCACCGACAGTTTTTTAGGTACTGTGAAGAATCCATTATAGTACATAATTAAGGGCAAATCACATGATAATAGTGGTTAAAATAACAGGAAGAACATGACTGAAACTATTGTTTTGATATCCTACTAATATTATAAATGCTAATGTTTGTATTTATGTCTGTTACTCATTCACGCAAAAACTAATAAACGGATTTGGATGAAATTTATTGATTAAAGTAGGTTATACATCATAGGCTAAAGCAAGGGCAGATTTATGTGGTAGCACGGGGGCTTGTGCCCCCTCCCCGTTATAGTACATAATTAAAGGCAAATTAGGAACTTAGAATCTTGAAATTTGTAGATAGGTTCTTTGTATAGTTTAAGAAAGAAATTTGGATAATTTCACCCCAAGGGTTTCCCCTTTAATATAATCCCCTTTAATAAAAGGGTTCGAGTGTGGTATAGTATCCGTCAGTTTTGAAGTTAGACGTCTGAAATTTTGGATATAATAAAATAATTATTAAATGGATATAATTAAATTATTTATTTAAAATGATCTTTCACGAAACTTTATGTGGCAGACCAATTTTACGCGAGCGAAGCCGCGGGCATAACCTAGTTTTTAATAAATTGCTCATAAAGTAATTTAAATAAGTGAAATAAATTTAGTTTTTAAGAAATATATCTGAAGGAAATCTATATTGTAAATATATAGTTCATGCTATTAAATATTATCATATGTCGAAATGAGTGTTGCAAGAGTTTATCTATTTCTAAGAGTATTTCTAAAGGTTAATGGATACAATGGCAACAAAATCAATCGGACCTATTATTATTATCAACAACTTTATTTATCAGCAGGCACGATGATACTGTTTGTTGTTATATAAATTACTACTAAGAATAGTTATTGATATTTTTCAATCGGTTTAAAAACATATTCTTTCTCATAAATAATTATTTTTTATTGCTACTGATCAAATATTAAACATAAAATAATTATAAACTTGATATCACTTCTCAACATTGGAAAGTCTGATTAGCATCCGACAATAAAAAACAACTGGCCTATTTCGTGCTCACTTTCTATTAAATCTAGAGACAGGTTCCATTTATGGGCATCGAAAAACAGCTTACAGATCTACATTTTAATATTAAAGTTTGTGATTTATTGATGTTTTAAATCTTATATTTAAGGTGTTAGAAGATAAAAAAAAAAAAATAATCTGATATACACGTAAAAAAGAATCAGTGTCCTTCAGAACGCGAGAGAAAGTGGTTCTAAGGGTATTTGCTCGCGGATCAAAAGCCAGCTGTTTGCCCAAATTGGTTTTCTAAAACGAATATAATTCAGATAGCACGAATAAACATTGATTTTTTTTTTTAAACAAATAAACATATTAACGAATACATCAAGGTCGCTTTAGAAATCTTCTTGGCTACTGTATGAACTGATCAATAGTTTCGATACGATTCCCTGTTACCAAATTAGTTATTAAATCATATAAGATGTAAAACGAATTTTTTATCCAGTTTCGATATAATAAACTTCCGAGTTTGGAGAAAAGTAACATCTAGAAAATAACCACCCATCGAATCAATTTATAATCTATCAAATAACGGTAAAAAATAAGCTATCCTGACATTTAAATATATTGACAAAATAAGGCATACTTATTTTGAAGTATATGTTACTTGTTCAATATAATGGACTAAACAGTTACTTTCGGGAGATGTAATGCCATAAAAGGCATTGAGAAAGAAAACATTCTAATTAAAATAATAAAGTAATGATTAGAATACACAAACACGTTGTATAGCACCATTATATTTTAATAAAATATTTGTTAATTGAAAATGGCTGGTATTGACGGTAGAAAATTATAGCTTCTTCTTAAATCCTAACTTATTAACCAATTTTGGAGGTATCGCAAATGAACTCGTAATATTTACAAAACATAGGACTGATGTTAATGGATTTCACCCATTAACTCCAATAAATTCGAAGCACAAAAAAGTCCTTTTTTTTTGACAAATGATATTTGGTATTTAAAAAAGAAAAAAGATAAGTGATTCTTAAAGTATTAGAACTTAAAACTAGAGGAACAGCTTTTAACTTTTTATTTGTTTTCTTATTAATATTTTCGAAAATAAAAATAATTTAATTTCTGGCTACATATAGTAACTATTAATGACTTTGCATAGATTAAAACAAATTTCAAGCACGGTTATTTTTATTTTCGAGAATATTAAAAAGGAAATTAATGAAAAGTTAAAACTTGTTATTTAACCCGAATCGACAACTTGCGGAACTGACTCAAATACTTTATTTGACAAAAAAAAAATCGAATAATATAAAACACTTATTATAAAAACTAAAGGAACATTAATATCACTGTAGATTTGAGTACGTCTTCACTGATCAATTTCAAAAAGTCAAATAGAAAATAATTATGGTCCCCTTTTTCCAGAAAGTTTTCTAGAATTTTATATCATCGATACAAATGTAAAGTATCGAATGTGAAAAAACAACTATTTTTTTTGTTTTCATCTATATCGCCCCTTCAAAAAAACAATGTCATAACTCAATACAATTATAAAGTAATAAATTAAAAAGTATTAAATTTTTCAATACAGGTATCTGAAAGTTCCAAGTTAGTTGACAAAATAAAAATTTGGGTATTGGTAAAGCAAAGCATTCCTATTGTAATACTTTCATTGAAAATCTTTAATTAACCATTAGTAAATCATTAAAAGCTTACATTTTTTTTATTATAAATTTTGTCATAATTCTCATAAAACTTCAAACTTGATAAAACTCAAAATATGTTTTTTTTTTTAAAAAGAAAGAAGAACTATTGGAAATGAGATATCAGATATGTCGTTCCTGATTTAAAAAGCTTCAACCAATACAAGTCCTACCGAAGGCTTAATTAAAAATTGGAAAATATTAGTTATGTTGTTGTTATTCGAAAGAAGCAACATAGTTTGTTAAAAGATTGATCATTTTTTTAATCCATATATTTTCATCTAAAAGGCACCAGTAATGACATAGGTAAAATACGTTTGACGATATGCACCGATTTTGAACGAATCTGGAAACAGTATTTTTCCTCTTCTGAAAATAAGTGTTTTTCACTTTTGATAATTTGCATTTGACGATAAAGCATATCCAAGTTGTCACGATAACCGCGATGTATTATCATATGGCACAGTCACTGAGCTACGTACACTATATACCAGAAGAGACACTCACCTGAGCGAGATGATATCGGCTCAGCGACTCCGGACCATCTGGGGCGTGAGATGGCCCCCCTCCTCCGAGGCAGAGCAGAGAGGACGACTAGAGCCACCGCACTAGCGGAAGGCCGCGAAGGACTGGCCGGCTCTCGCTGCCTCCCCACCAGCCTTGTCTCGCTAACGGGTTAGCTGGGCGGGTGAAAGTGGACTCTCATTAAAAGGGAAAAAACCCAGGTCATTCTATTTTTTACCCATCTTTGGCCAGTTATTGCTACATATAACTTTTTTTTCGATGTTCAATCCTACCATCTTTTTTTTCTCTTTTTTATACATCGCGAAACATATCGGATATTGGCCAATGTCAATCTTTAAGTCCGCCATGGAGAAATCTTTCAGTTAATCATGCTTTTTGATACCATGTTAATCGATTATGTTTGTCGAATGGTAATTGTTTTTAGAGTAAGAGAAATAAAAACCGTTTTCCAGTCATTGTTTATTCTCAATTTTCACTCTATTCCAGACGTTTCGACACTATGGTGTCATTTTCAATCTTTTTTTTTCCTGCATCTTTTTAAAAAAATTCCTTTAAGATTTTTTTTTTTTTACATTGCCAATAAGTCTGGAAAGTCATATTTTTTAAAAATAAAAATCCTTGGGAGATCATTAGTCCTCCATGGTCAATAAAATCTTATTCAACACACTATTAGACAATATTATTTTATTGACCATGGAGGACTAATGATCTCCCAAGGATTTTTGTAAAAAAATAAGACTTTCCAGACTTATTGACTATGTAAAAAAAAAAAAAAATCTTAAAGGAATTTTTTAAAAAAGATGCAGGAAAAAAAATTTGAAAATGACACCATAGTGTCGAAACGTCTCGAATAGAGTGGAAATTGAGAATAAACAATGACTGGAAAACAGTTTTTATTTCTCCTACCGTAAAAAAAGAAGAATTAAATCCAGTTTAAAAAAATAAAAAATTTATAAGAATTGTTTTTAGATTGAGACTGGTCTATTTATATATAATTTTTGTGAATTGTAGCAAATTATATATATATATATATATATATATATATATATATATATATATATAGAAACAAAAAAACCTATACCACTACAACCCATGAAGGGTCAGGGGCTCAGTACATGGTAGAGACTGTACTGTTTCATGGACAACGGTTCTGCAAGGAGGTGACTTGTCCTAGGTCACGCTCAACCGCCAGATTTTTCCCCCTTAATTTGGGTTCCCTATTTTTATAATATTTTATAGAGGCTGGGTTGGCCTCAGGATGGTCCTAGATCCCATATGATCCATCTCCCGCTGCAAACAGACTAAATAAAAATCATGGCCTGCAGCGGGATTCGAACCTGGATTTCCGGCTTGGCAACTCAGTGCTTTACCACTTAGTCACTCCGCTCCCTAGCGAATTATATAAGAAATAAATATTAAAAAAAAAAAAAGTTAATCGATTATACTACTTCTTTTTGAGTTAAAAACTTCCTTATGCAGTTATAAACCTTAATTAACAAATATAAAACCCGAACTTCGTGATTACCAGAATTGAGTGTAGGTTTATAGTATCTTGGAACTTTATATCCCACGATCTTGAATATTTTGTATTACGTACTATTAAGGTAAGAAATAAATAACATTTTACATCTGAAGATTGTTTTAATAATTATTAATGACTAAACTGGCTTAAAGTTAAAGCCCTGCTGGACACCCGAATTGGGATGGCTACAGCACAAGACAGCGCCATTTGCCTGAGGTTGCTAAAGGAGGCCGCTAAGCGGGTTATCGCACCAATCATGATGATGAAGAAACTAGTATAAAAACACCTTAAATTTAATTGCCTATAATTCAATCTCATATTATGAATTTATTAATGTTTTCTGATCATGTATCTAAGCCATCGTCTTTTTATCTTCTAATAGGAAGCTTAGGTAATAGAGCATGAAAGAGAAATAAGGAGAGAATTTTGGTAATGTGTTGACGGGTGGAATGCTGTGTATTTACTATAAATGTTTGATTTTACAGTGGGAATGTTCGCGTTTTTTAATGCAAATGTAACTATTTGTTAAACTCATGCGCAACCGTCAGGAGCATGTTGAGCAGGTCGGTGATGCGAACCCACGAGTTTTTCCCCTACCGAAAATCGCACAACGCGGCTAAAGGTGTTCTTACTAAAAATCAAATGCGGAAAGAAGATTGGACTCAACAATCAAAAGAATGTTAAACACCCGTAACTCTCATAGAATTTGGTTCTGTATTTATTCCTACGGGAGGAAGCGTTCAGAATAGCTGGCAAGAAGAGGACTTTTTATATTAACATCTTTTCCATTCCGAAGTCAGTGGACCTAGTGGACGTTTGGCTAAAAGTTTCGAATCATTCCTATTTTTCCTCTTGATGTATCAGAAATTAATGCAGCAATGTTTGAAGCTGACAAAGAGGAAAAAAACACAACAGAAATCTGTTAATCTATTCTCGCATAACATACCGTTTGAAATTGTATAAACTTAAAAGTCAACATAAAAATATTCAAGTATACTTTTTCAGCCGTAGATAAATTACTCTGTTGGCTTTAATTGAAATTTCATCTTTTCGTCAAATACGAAAGGTTAATTACGGTCACCTGTGGTATAGTGGTTAGCGTAACATACTACTAAGCCCATGATCGCGGGTTTGTAGCCCGGCAGGTGGCCCTAGGATTTTTTAAGGAGTAAAAAATCCTTAGTTACGCCGTCCTTCGGAAGGGACGTTAAACTAGGATCCCGAGCCTTTACGATATCAGGTACTCGTTTAAAATCCCCATCCTAATTAAACCTGTATAGTCAAAATTTAGAGCTCCCAATGTAGAATCCTCCGATTAGTCAGCATAAAGTGACGTTAAACGAACAAACAAACGTTAATTGGAATTTTCCATTCGAAAACAATTTAAACAACTTATTTCATCGTGTAATTGAGAGTGTAATAAAGTACACGGAGATGTATTAGTCAACACAATCTATAATGGAATTCCTTTCGAAGAAGAAAATAGAGGATGAGGTGTGAAGTACTTTCTTCATTAGGCCCGATGGAATCTGTAGCTGATTGTTCTGGTTCTGGTAGACCTCCTGAAAAAGTTCATTGATTATCAGTACGTCAATGGTCCAAGTTTCCAAATGACGTTGATAGAACTTTTTTTCTCATTACAATAGATTACTTAATGTATAATCTTTAGGTTACATTTAGGTCATTGCTGTTTGCTTTTCATAGGGTCTTTATTAATTTACCATACAAGCAGTGTCTATTTACGAGTTTAATATTAAATCTTAATAATATATAAATCTTTGACGAGTTTGAAGAGTTGTCAACATTTTTAAAAACGAAAATTAATTCGTTACAAAAGATTTGACCTCGTAAAGGCGTAGGTGGAAATGGTTTTTGCATACCTTAATCCCAAGTGTGCAACATTATTTTCTTTAAATGTCTGAATTTTTAACGTTCCATAAAAATAGATTACTGATTATTGATTGTACGCAGTTATAAGGAAATTCCTAAACTTTCCGTTTTCCAGATTTGTTCTTATTTTGAAGGGATCAGGGTAGCTCAGTTTGGAGAGCGCTGAGTTGCTGTGCTGAAGGTCACGGGTTCAAATCCGGCTAGGGTTAATAATTTATTTATTCTGTTTACATACACAGATGGACACTGTGAGATCTGCAGACTCTGCTAGGGCTCAAACAGCCTAAGTGAGCACCCTTTATTGGGGAAAAGTCTAGCGGTTGAACGCGATTTAAAACAAGTTTCCTCCTCTCACAATCGTCTTAGAAACAGTAGAGTCTATACCATGTTACGCTAATGGTACTGTTTTTTTTCCAACTTATTTTGATCGTTCTTGAAACATCTAGTTATTTATTAATAAGATATCACCAAAAGTGAAACTTTACTTATAGGAGACTAATGAGTGTAATTCTTTATAAACATATTAAATTAAAAAAAAACAGACAACGAAATGAATATTTTTACGGGCTACAGGGTATTAAAATGAATTAAACAATTCCTTAATTAAAGATACTAATATTTATTAACAAAAGTGATAAAAATAATACAATTAAATTATTAACAGTTAAATTATTAAACTAATAATTTAGTAATTGTAATACTATACAATAACCATATTCTAAATATTTATTATCTAGGCCTAACTCCTATTTAATTATTACAATAATATAAGTTATTACTAATTCTAAATGACTTAACTATTGACAAATTTGTATGAATTACACTACAATTTATAACTACTAATTAACACTTACAGTTCACTAGTCCACCGAGATTCTCCAAGTATGACAAACTGACACACAGTAACAAACAGAAATAGTTTATTACACTCGCGAGACTGTCACAGTTCTCTGATACACTGATTACACTGGCCGGTTCAACACTGACTAGTTTATCACATTGACAATTAATTATTACAGATCATCACCGTGCCTGGTCTACTCTCAGACTGACTCGCTCGAGGCGAGGGAGGTATTTAAATAGGCAAGGCCGAACATTCTAGAACACGGAAGTAGGGGAAGAAATTCTGGGAATGTCTAGAACCTTCTTAATGCCTTCCGACAAAGGGCATGTTCCGACAAAGATTCTAAACCCATCTTAACTTCTCCCGCCGACGGCTCAAGGCGCTAATCCCTTGCTTCCGTCTTCCTCTCTGTGACCGTAGCAATATTTCAACAATCACATTAATGAAACTTTAATTAATTAATTTGATTTTATAACCTCTGAATTAATCAAGGACCCCTTTTAGGTATTTGACAGATAAGATCAATTGATATTTTGACAATCATAATTTTTTTTTTTTACCTTCTAAAATCAGTTAAGTAATTAAATTTTTGCTTTATTATTTTTACCTTCCTGTACTATTAAATAATGCTAAAATTATGTAGTTTGTATTAATGAAAGCGGTATATCAGAAACTTTGAAATATTCTTTTCGCGTTATAAGCTACGCCCCATAGCAGTAACCATAAATAAATTGCTGAGAGGAAAAGGCTTTTAACTCGCTTAGGTTTCGTTATGAGGTAGATGAGTAGGGATCAATGGACAAAAGAAACACACTAGTAGTTGAAACATTTATTTTTTACTTAGCGCTCTTGAAAGCCTGCTTTAGTTGTACAATTATTAAATTTATGATGTAGAAGTTCTTACAAGAATATAACAACTAACAAAACATGCACAAGTTGGGCACTTTTTTTTTGTTATTAAAACCTTAAGCCTTGCTTGGTGCAAGGTTTAATGAAAAAAGAGGTTTTCAATTCGGACTTTTAGTTCTTGAAATAAATGTGTAAAAACAAGCTGTAATGATGAATTGCATCGTCGTAAAGAAAACATATTTCTCCTATAATAGAGTTCTCAATGTTGTTTAATTTTATTTTCTATTGAAAAATCCTTTTCTCATTGTTCTGCCGTGAAAAATCAGTAAATTTTTTAATTTTAATAGCAAATGTTCATTTAAATTTTGTTTTTATGATCTATTAATTACTTACAGATGACGCCATCATCCCTCAAAAGATCTCTGCCTCGGAGTTCTGAAAACACAAATGTTCTATTTATTGTTTATTGAAAGTGAATAATTGTTAGTAAGTAATAATACCTAAAGTTAATATTAAATATATCAATAAACAATTATACTGATTATCAGAATAAAAGAGTAATAATTAAGTGAATATAAACTTATAAATTGATTTATATTATTCAGACTCCAATAAGAAGATGAAAGAGAAGTTTTTACGGTTGAGTAATTACGGTTGAGTTTCATAAGATGATTAACCGTACACTAATCATAAGAAATTAATTAAATGTTTTCGTAGCAAAAAACCTTAATTACCCATTTTATTTCCCTACATAATTTTATGTATTCTAATAAACTATTCAAAGGTCATAGGAATACTCCTGCTAACTTCCATATGCCCATCATTCACAATTTGAAAAAAGTTGATAAACCTTAATTCATTTAAATCCGTTGGAGTATATATGTAATAATAAATAATAATAAATAAACCTTTATTTACAGTTTTACATATACAAGTAGCAATAAGTGTACATACATGTTCCGGACTTCCTTTACATGTTCAAACAACAGTGATTTTAATTAATTTAAGTTTTCTTTTATAAGTAAATTTTACAATAGCAGGAAAAATGTAGAAAAAAACCGCTTAAAAAAAATAAATAAAAAATAAATAAATAAATAAAATAGATAAAAAGAAAAGAAAAATTAACCATAATAGTAATTGTAATTTAATATACATAAAAATAATACTAAATAAAGTAAGTAAATATAATAATAATAATAATAATTAAATAGAAAATAAATACACAATTAAAAATAAATATAAAATAAATACAGATAACTAGATTATGTTACCTACGAATAGTGATTTGTTAAGTGAGAAGTATATGTTTTGTTCTTTTGTGTGTGTACCGTCGTAGTGAATGTTTATCATAGTTACCGATTTCTCGGATTAATGGGTTTTCGGAAGCTGGAGTTTTTTCGAAGTATGCTTTTGTTTGGGCTGAAACAAATTGTTTTACCGTGGGAAGTTCAAGATCTCTGAGCATAGTCGATATTTTCGTGTAGTGGGGATAATTATTAATAATTCTCATGCATAGGTTTTGTACCCTTTCCAACTTTCTATAATTTGTAGCGCAGGTTGAACTCCAGACAGGTGAGGCGTAGGTCAGCACTGAGCGGATTACTGTTTTATAAAGGATTAGCTTGTTTTTGGGGCATAGTCTGGATTTTTTATTAAAATAGGGAAACATTTTGTAGATCGTTTTTTTCGCTTTTTCTGTTTTCCTGTTGATGAGCTCAGTGAATGTTAAGGACCTATCTAGAATTAAACCGAGGTATGTTACCATTTAGGATTTAGACCAGTGGATGTGCTCGGAATTTAAGATGATGTGCTGATCTATGTTGGGTCTGCGTTTTGTGAAGATTATGGCGGCCGATTTTGTTGGATTGATTTTTAGTTTCCACTTTTGACAGAATTTATGGATTTTATTAAAAGCTTGTTGTAATCGGTTTGCTATTGTATCGATTCGGTATGATGCTGTGTACAAAGCGGTGTCATCTGCGTAAAGTGATGTGGTTACTTTCGTATATATGTATATACGAGATGTGGCAATTAAATAACGAGACAGACGTTGCAATAAAATTTATTTTTATTTTATAAATAATTAATTACTATCACCTTTAATATACACCCCTTCTCTATCCCTACCACGCTCCATGCGGATTTTCCATTGTTGGAAACAGTGCTGGAAGTCATCTTCTGTCAGCTCCTTCAAGACGCGTGCCGCTTTCTCTTTTACAGCTTCCACGGACTCAAATCTCGTCCCTTTTAATGAAGATTTCCCCTTAAGGAACAGATAGAAGTCACATGGTGCAAGATCTGGAGAATACGGTGGATGTTCTAACACTGGGATGCTGTACTGAGCTAGGAACCTCTTGACAGATAACGCGGAATGAGCTGGCGCATCGTCTTGGTGGAGAACCCATGATTTGTCCTTCCACATTTCGGGTCGTTTTTTCCTTACTCTTTCGCGTAGTTTTGCAAGTACCTCAAGGTAGTAGTATTGATTAATAGTTTGACCTTCAGGAACTCAGTGAAGGTACACAATCGTATGAATATCGAAAGCAATGTCAGTCTCGCTATTTAATAGCCATACCTCGTATATGTTTTTAACGCCATGGTAACTCTATAAAATGACGTTTCTTGCACATTTTTGGTGTATTCGTATTAAATAAATAATACAAAATAAAATATGATACAAGTTAGATGTACTAAGTTCCGAATAAGAAAAAACCAACAAGTAAAACTAATTACTAGACAAATTAAACAAAACTAAATAAATGCCTATCTCCGTTACATGTATTAGTTGACAACTTATACTTAGAGGGCGTTTCAAGAAAGTAATTCGGCTTCCTCAATAAATTCCAAACGCACTATAATGAAACATCACTTAGCAATGCCCATTTAAAATTAGAATAGAAAAGAAGTGATGTGAAGACTTCGTTCGGAACAAAATAAAAAAACCACTAACAGCAAGTTTTGATTAAACCCAGCAACCACCTTGATCAATAACAGATTTAGAATTCCTTGTTTGTACTCAATGTTGCTAGTAGTAGATAATCTAGTAGTAGATTAGAATATTGAATGTGCACGGTTATTTAGAGCACATAACGATGGGAGCATTGAAAGGAAGTGCAAATTGGGATATTATTTCTCCGATAACCAGTCTGAGAAATTCGCTGTGTTAACAATGTTAAACACATAACTACATATATTGGTAATAAAGTGTAACAAGTATCGATTATTAAATTAGGTAATCACAACCATTGGCTGATCAAATCAGAATAATCTCAATATTTCTAAAAAAATAAAGGAGATGCAGTCACTATAAAGTTGGTAAATTACCATTCAGAGAGTAAGGATTCTTTGCTAAAGAAGAAGCTAAGGCTTTTGCCTTCATACTATAAAATCCCTCTATCATATTTAAAGGTTAATTTAGTTAGGATCAAAAGTGGAGGAACATCACTCCAAACCATCGAGTTTACGTAAATTTTTCCCAATTCACATGATTTATCATTTTGACTAAGTTTAACTGATGACTAAGACGGACAAATCCAAATTTTTAAAAATATATTTTTTGACTGAGTGTGTCAAGAAGTTGTTTGTTTGTTTGTTCATTTAACGTCACTTTATGCTGCTATGGCTAATCGGACGATACTACATTGGGAGCTCTAAATTTTGCCTATCCAGGTTTAATTAGGATAGGGATTTTTAACGAGTACCTGACATCGTACAGGCTCAGGACCCCCGTTTAACGTCCCTTCAAAGGACTGCGTAACTAAGGATTTTTTACTCTCTTTAAAAAATCCTAGGGCCACCTGCCGGACTACGAACCCGCGATCTTGGGCTTAGTAGTTTGTTACGCTAACCACTAGACCACAGGTGACCTGTGTGTCAAGAAGTGATTAGTTGCATTCGTACCTTAAACTACTCCTGTCTTATATTAATAATATGTAGCGGGTTCTTACTTATTTACTCCATAACATCCATCATAACTAAGTTCTCATGCAGGTTGGAGGTCTAGGATTCTAATATGTTCTTCTGTACTATGTACCATCAGGAGCTCTAAATAATATTCTCAGGATCATCACTGTCATCATCATAACTTCAGTATTTTCTTTACCGATTGTTTTAAAGTTTATAAGGATGTTGCTAGATGTATTCAAGGCACAGTCAGAGATTTTTTATTTACTTGCCCTTTCTGAATCTTCATAGCCTGTCTTCATCTACGAATCCTAAATAAAGTGTTGCTTTCCTCAATGTTCATTTGGATTGGAATTATTCAAATAATACAAAATAATTTAGGTTACCAGTTAAATGTACAAATTTCTATATCAGAAAAAAACAAATTAGATTACTATGCAAACTATACAAAACTAATATTATTTTAAAGAGAAAAGATATGCCCCCCGGCCGGAATTCGAACCCGGAACCTCTGTCTCTCCGTGAGTCCTCTGTCACGGAGAGACAGAGATTCCGGGTTCGAATCCCGGCCGGCGGCATATCTTTTCTCTTTAAAATAATAATATTTAAAAATCAAAACACCTGACCAATAATTATAAAAAATTATATATACAAAACTAAGTATATGTATAAAATAATAAACCTGTATATCTTCGTGACATGTATTAGTTGACTCCAGTTAAATTGATCAAGATTACAATGTAATAAAATTTATTAATAAATAATGATATAGCACACATATAAGGGATTGGAAATACACTTAAATTAGTGAAAAACACCACCAACATTGTGATAGATACACCAGGTATGGTGATAGATACGAGAATACAATCCATCTATTGTAGTATTTAATCCTATTCTCCTCCCCTTATTTAATTATAAATTATGCATTACTTATTTTTATTTGCTGGTGATTATTTAAATATTTTTTATTTTGAAGAGAAGGGATTTGTACCGGCCGGTATTCGAACCCGGGTCCTTCGCATCTCTAGCGCGGCACTCTTCAAACTAAGCTACCAGGCTCGTAACCAGGCCAGACAAATCCATTCTCTTCACCGATACTATATCCCCAGTTCTCGCGATATACGTAATATATGGGGACGAAAGTTCATTGAACATTACTTTTTAATTAGGATCTCGTTGACTTACGTCAATTTTATATTTATATTTTACTGTGATTATTCAAATATTTTCTATTTTGAAGAGAAAAGACTTGTCCTGACCGGGATTCGAACTCGGGTCTTTCGCATCTCTACCGCGGCACTCTTCCTACTAAGCACTCTTCCAGCCAAATATTTAAATAATCACCATCAAATAAAAATAAATAATAAATAATTTATAAATATAAAAATTGACGTACGCCAACGAGATCCTAATTAAAAAGTAATGTTCAATGAACATTTGTCCCAATATATACCTCGCAAAAATTGCGAATACTGGGTATATAGGATCGGTGAAGAGAATGGATTTGTCTGACCTGGTTACGAGCTTGGTAGCTTAGTTGGAAGAGTGCCACGCTAGAGATACGGAAGACCCAGGTTCGAATACCTTTTATTTTAGCGCTAATTTATACTAGATAAAGTAAATTGATTACGCTTTAACTGTACATTTAGTGTTGTTAAAATTAAAAATGTTTAGTTATAAGTCTTCAGATAATGGAGTAAAAAAATCTCTAGAGCCAGTGTGGTGCAAGTTACTGGTTAAAGATCCCTATCCTGATTATAAGTGGTTAGACAAAATTTAGGATCATCCGAATCATCCGATTATTCATATCAGTATACAGTGACGATCAATGAATAAACAAACGAACGATGTTTAAAGAATTCAATAAGTGTCTGATTTATTTATTTATCGTTTGTTTTCTTTGACAGAATTTAATAAATCTTCAAGATAATAAGCTGCTCTACTAATAGAGTTATCTAAGGGATGCCGGGATCACAAAAATTGTCGCCATACAATATACAATATACAATATATGAGAAAAAAATCAATTGATAGGTAACATTTAAAATGCGCCCGAAAAAGAGAGAAGTGCAGCTTTTGTTTGCCCTGGTCACATTAAAAGGACCATATTTCATGTGGGATTACCGCTTCCAATCTCTCTCTCTCTCTCTCGGCTATAACACTTAACATTTTAGTTGTGTTCTTTTTAATTATTGATGACATTTTTTTTCTTCATTTTTTAAAAAGACTATTATACATTGAACAAAAGCGGAGGGCCGTCCTTTGTCGAGCGTATTGTTTAACCTTAGTGAGCGTCCTATTCAACCAGCTCAAAGCCATTTTATAGGAAAATATTACACGCACATCAACATTATCCACAAATAAAACTTCAAGTGCAGGATCCAAGGACAGTATTAAAAGTAAACAAAGACGATTTTTTTTTCACCACGAATATAACTCTCAGCGTTAAAATCTGCTCGAAGGATTCATTAGGTTTGGACATAACTTCCTAGTAAAATAATAATAAAAAATCGATTTGTTAGTGAAAATTCTAAAATCTTGAGTTCATATGGCCGAATATTGTGTTTTTAATAGTCACTATTCGTCTCATTCATGAGATTTACCTGAAAGCTGATTCATTTGCTAATTCGAATATCTATTGGTAGTTTCATTTGTAATATCCCTTTTCAAAGGCAATATTATTTAGTGAAACAACTGAAAATGTGTATGAAGGTATGTGTGTGTGTGGGAGGACTAGCTAACCCAGATCGTTTAGCTTCTTCACTATCAGTCGTGAAACATGAGATCTGGTCTTGTAATTGTAAATTGTATTGCTTCCTGTAAGAATGTAGGTCCTTTTTGAATAACTAATACAATTTTTTTTTTTGCAAATGTTTGTTGTATTAAGTCAATATAACTGCAAAACGGTGTGGATAAGAAACACCTCTTGGTAGAAAGTGATGAATTCTTCCGGCCATCGAACACCAATAAATTTTTTGTATTAAAAATTTCTCATATCCGCGGAGAATGGTCCGTTTGCTTTAACACCTTTACCCCAACGTGTGGTAATATTTCTTGCAGCTTGGCCTGTTGTGTGCCAAAGGTTAAGCTCATGAAAAAAATACACGAAAAAAAACACTTGTGGAGAAACTACCCCTCGGTAGCACTCCAATAAAGTTCTATAGCAGTAGGTCTCGATGCCATCTTCTTTTCAGACGCCTCAGAGGGTTATCAGGAATAGTTTGGAAAGCAAGTTGAGAGAGTAGCGAATTCAAGTGTGTATGGAGCTTGTCATGGAAGGATAGGTATCTAGTTTGGGCCAAATCAGCAACGTATGGGATATTAAGATCATGATGGATAGGTTTGTTTGTTGACATAATAAGGAGCATTGAGGATTTTACGAAGGATTTTGGATTTTAAGGATTGGATACGAGATTAATTGGATGGTTTAGTAGAGCCCCAAAGCTCAACTCCGTATGTCCAAATAGGTCTGATAACTGTCATGTAAATAAGTCTTTTGTCATTAATTGGGAGCTTAGAGCGTACATAGTAAATAAAAAAAGTCCACTTAGAATTTTAGAAATAATGAACGCGGATATTTCAAATGAAATTACCCAATGTTACCTAAAAAATAATCAACCTCGCGTGTTGATTTAAATTGTGTGTTTAAGTGAGAGCTAAGTGTAGTGGGGTAAAAAAGGTGTTTATTTTCCCTTTAAATTATAAAATAATTCCATATTTGCAAGAAGTTGCTGGTTGCAGGGCGTGTAGCGGTGGTAGCTAGGCTGTACCAGAGAGCCTGGCTAACTGTAGCCGGTGTCCTTGGGTACCGCTAGATGCCTTTCCCTTTTGCCCGATCTTACTTTCAGGGGTATCTTACTCCACCGCTAAATGTCAAGTACCGCCTTCCTACGTATAGCCAGTCATTTTGTTCACCCAACTAACTATATTCAATATCTGTTCCAAAGAAAAGGGAGGAAGACAATTGGCTAAAAGTTTTTTTTTTATTACGGTTTTTATGGTACTTGTGATTTAGTTGGTCACCATGTTCAATGACCGTTATCCATCAATTTTATAACCTGACTAAGGTAATTCTGACAATCTCACTACCTACTTACTTTACTTTACTACTGGCGGTTAATTAATCAAATTAATAATAATAATTATATACTATTTAGGTTTCCACGGCCACTATTATTACAAAAGACTTTGTAATAATTATTATTGTTATTATTATTAGAGAAGAATTGGTTGACTGTAACTTCTAATATAAGGAAGAAATAGTTGGGGGTGCAGTCAATAAAAACACCTTAATAAGTGTAACTTATTGGCCGTTGATCGCTTGTTCGTTGATCGATTGTTCACTTGGGCCGTTGATCGCCTAGCCGCCGCGTGGTTTATTCGCCCTGAAGATGGCCTACATTGTAGGCCGAAACGTCGGCACACAATAAATAAGTTACACTTATTAAAGTGTTTTTACTGACTGCACCCCCAACTATTTCTTCCTTATGTTATTATTATTATTATAAGTAATAAAAAAAAGAAGATTGTTCTTATTTCTGATATAACTTTTTGAGTGACCAAATTTTTACAAATTATAATAAATGCATTGAAAGAAGACGTGAAATGTCTTAATATTATACGCAGAAAAATGTGTAAACATTTTGTTTTATTCAGGACAGGCGTCTGATTCTGTTTTAGAATATTCAAAGAACCCTTGTGAACATTCAATAAACTATAATATAAACTTAAAAAAAATACATTGTAGACTAAAAATTCTGCCCTTCAAATTATTTTTAAGATTTATAAATTTTCTTATAAATCAAAAACCCATGAAACCAAATTTTGATATCAGTAAAGGTCTTTAGACAACTTCATTTAAAAAGTTTGTAGTAATGCGGGTGTTTATATCTATACAGAGGACTCCCTGGTTTTTAATGAGACCAAGTATTTTGAAACTGGAAACACCGACGAAGAGATACAGGGGTTCAAACTGCAATGCAATTTTCTGGCTTTAAAAAAATTGAGCATCCTCTTAACTGAAAACTTTTTTTCTGATGTTTTCAACAGGTTTCCTTATGAGGCAATTCAAAATTTGCTTTACACACCGTGTAAAAAAGCCAACAGGTTTGGTCACCTAGTGATTCAAACAGTTCTTTGTATTAATTTGACCAAAGTAATTATTTATATTAATCATTACTTCTGCGGGTTTCCAGTCTTGACCATACTGAGGTTTCCGTCGTGCTACCTCAAATTGGCCTCGCGAATGACCAGTACAGCCCGAGAAGGCCTACGTTGGACAAAGAGACCGCAAGAACCTCATTTCCTGGCAGAAAGGACTGTTACAAAGTTGGCGTACTGTGGCCACTTTCACTGGAGTGTCGTCACCAGCTCGAGAGTTCAATGCCAGCCTAAGATAGGGTTACTCCCACCTCCTCGGTGAACACTCTTGTCGGGTAACGGTAGTTTGCTGGAGATGACTTTTCATGGTCTTCCTTAACATGCATCTAAATAAACGGTTTACCAATAAAAGATATAAGTGTTAGAATGATACTTTAGTGTTTGTAGGTACCACAATCATTAACACAAAGAATTACTAAGAAATCAATAACAGAGCTTTATGTCTTCAAGAATATTGATCTTTCTTTCTCTTACAACACAAGTAATTGTTATCACACAAGAAGAATGTTTCTTAATTCCCGAAAATGGTTTTTCTTTCTAATTATATGAAAGTGACCATATTTGTAAACCTCGGATACAATATTAAATAACCAGTCATGCACATACCGTAGTATTCCTGAAGCGACATAAGTCAAAAGCCTACATTTTGGAAAAAAACTACTAGTGAGCTAGGAATATCATTTGGACACTAATAGTTACACAAGTGTTTTCTGACTGACAAACTCTGAATCTAGGTTGGTACAGCTTTGATGAGTAATAAAGAGATTATTTACCCATTTCTTTAATGGTCATAACTCACCACCGAAAAACACCAAGTTTTGAGTTGTGG
Source organism: Arma custos (assembly GCA_037127475.1). NCBI lineage: Eukaryota > Metazoa > Arthropoda > Insecta > Hemiptera > Pentatomidae > Arma > Arma custos. Next base: position 19,379,670 of record CM073759.1, on the reverse strand, counting down.
CATTTTAGGAATACTAGTGCAATATGTTAGCTTTCACGCTACTCGAAATGGTCTTTCATTTTAATATTTCTGCATGAATTTGGAAAATGGATTCTCTTTGATTCTCTTGAAATAAACTGCGCAAAAATGAATAGGGACACCACTAATTTTGTTGTATTAACTTTTCTCAGCATTTTTAATATTATTTTTTTATTATAAAAAGCATTTATATTTATTAGAAATTATACTACATTAAATATTAATGTAGTTATTAAATATAAAATAATGTAAATGCTAGGTAAAGTATATACAGTCAACATTTTTTGCGAAGTGTATAAATTAGACTTCTTTATATTTTTCTAAACCTATTATTTCATATCTGTTTTCACCCTTATTGAGTCATTAAACTCTCACCAGACTTTATGGTGATAGAAAGTAAATCAGTCTTAATAAGTACAAGAATTGATCGATTGCTAGAAATAAAATATAATTTTATCAGGCATTTAAAGGTGCTATGTTCTTGTAAACAAATACAATGTTATCTGCCGAGATATTTACTACTAAACCGTAGAGGAGAATATTAGCAAGGTCAATTAAAAATTTTATAACAATCAAATCAAGAGATAAAAGAAATACTGCAATAACACTGCACGCAGCCAGAAACTAAACAGCTGGTAGAGGTTACCAATGGATATCCTACTAATATGTAAATAAAGAAGAATTACAAAATGATGAAGTAGGAAATAATTATTAATTTTTTAAGCATTAGGGATAAATATAGAAAAGAAATAAAATATTAGAAATGAAGCAGTGACAAATCCATATCACACAATCACTTTACTCCAACCAGCTGTGTTTCTAACCTTCATTGCTCTCCAGTCACAGGTATAATAATATATTACAGAAAACGATAAATATGAAGCATAACTACAAATAAAACGATTGATTAACAGATAATTTCTACTTGAGTATTTTACAGAAAATAACATGTGAAAATCATGTAATAAACACTTGTTTACAGATATAATATTTACATCAGGAAAACTATGATATCGATACAAAATATAAAAAACATATAATCGATAGTTCTAGTATCAGTTGTTTTAGTTACCTTAACCAACAACCACGGCAGTAGGCTTTGAAGGTGAGTGCTGTAGCACCTTCACCTTTAGACCAGGATGTTCGTTTTGTTTTTATTTATTCTACTATTATTCTTTTTTAAGTGAAAATTAATAATACAACGGAACCCTCAATGCAATGGATTCAAACATCCATAATGGTCCAATTTCTTGAGGTCGTCCAATGTTAAAACATATGCAATGGCTATTTAATTTTTTTTTTTAACTCACCATATTAATTAAATAAATTGCAGAATCTCTTACAAACTAGTTTATTTTTTAAAGTAAGAATAATTTTTTTTTTTAGGGTAAGAGAATTAAAAACCATTTTCCTGTCAATGTTTATTCTCGACTTTCAATCTATTCGAGACGTTTCGACACTATGGTGTCATTTTTAATCTTTTAAAAAATTCCTTTAAAATTTTTTTACATAGTCAACAAGTAAAAAAAAATAAACTAACAATAATTACATTATTATACATAATTTAACATAAAATGTCCAAAAATAACTCACTATAAGCATAGATACCTGGAAAGTCATATTTTTTTAAAAAATCCTTGGGGAATCATTTGTCCTCCATGGTCAATAAAATAATATTACATTAAAAAATCTTGATCTTTGAACTATTAGATCCTTTTTCAGTTCTATGAAATATATAAATTTAATATAATATATCAAAATATGTTAAAACAACACATCAAAAAAATAGTTTCAAATAAAACCAATTTATTAAAAATTTATTTATTTTTTTTTGTTTAAAAATATTTCATCAAATCAATTACTTAACTAATTATGAAATTATATAAAATTACTATATGGAAAAACTATTTTATAAGATCTACTAGTAGGTTATACGGTCAGGTTATTTTAACTATTTTCTGATTTGTTTTCAAAGTATAAGGCATCTTATGTTCTATCGTTTTTTAATTTTAAAATTATGGAAGAATATAATTTACTGATTTCTCCTGCTTCCTTTCTATCATTTACAGTATTTTCTAATTTATCGTTTATGAATAAAGCTTCTAAATATTTCCTTTTAATAGTGTTATTTTCTCTATGCAAAACTTTAGGCTTATCAAAATCAAAAGTGTGCAATTCTTTTTTACAGTGTGCAGATAATGCGGTACTCGTTTAAAAACTACCATTCTTAAACAACCATTTATTACTACTCCGGTTGGAAATTGAAAAAGAGAGAAACGGATACTGCTGAAAAGTGAAGTGGAAACTATCATATGAAAGTCTGAACTGGCTCTAAATGAGGCGTGGAGTTGGCCACTAAACAGTGAATAGATCCGCATTTCTAGATACTGAAATTCGAAAAAGAGCACGAAGCATGAAAAAGAACACGGGAAACTTCAAGTCAAATGTTTATTCATATCTATATTATTTATTAAACATAAATATTTATAAGATACATATATTAAAGCTATTGACTATTAATGAGCTATGACGCATATATATGTCCAGAAAAGCAATCAATGGGGACTATGAGGTCATATCTGCGGCACCTGTGCATAGTGGGCTAAGTCGAATTTTGTGAATTTCAAGCTATCTAATTAAAATCGTAATTTTTTTCTCTATCCTTGTGTCTAACACTGTAAGTGTTCCGTCCATTGTAATGAAGGATATTCCTTTGTGAATCGTGGGCTGATACTCCAATTTTGAACTTAAAATAAGTTCAGAAAAATTACGATTCTAAGTAGATAGCTTGAAATTCACAAAATTCGACTTAGCCCACTGTGCACAGGTGTCACAGATATATGCGTCTATTGAAAGTTATCAACGGGGAGTATGGATGTATATAAGCGTTTTTCATCTTTTTCGGTTTTTTATGTAATAATTACGTATAACTTTATGTGAGACACAGACACAGATACATTAGCTACGGCATTAAAGAAAGACATATTATGAAATAATCAGGTTTATCGAAAACAATTAAAAGTAAGGAGTTCAAAATAGCTAAAATATCTCGATATTTTTAAACAATTTTATAAGCTTTTATTTTATTAGTTAAACATTATTGATATATTGTTTGTAATCGCCCGAGGCCTTAACTATTTGTGAAGGCACTCCAATTGTTTTAAATTAATTTTATGTTGTAACAATATATATTTTAATAGATTAATGATGCTTGAAAATAACGTAGCGATGGTAAGCGCCGAAGGCTAGCAGTCTCTCTGGACCGCAACGCCGTGTCGCCCGCGCTTACTGGATCGCCATATTGGAGATCGAAATAACGAATACCTCTACGGGAAAGTGTAATCGCTATTATGTGATATTTAAGGATTTATTAATGCATTTTTGATAATAGTAGTGATTAAGAAATGTAATGGGAGCTTTTATCTGTTTAACAATCGCTCGTTATAGCCTGACCGTTATCTTAATTACCTATTCATACATTAAATAAAGAAAACGGGGGTTCTTATACTTTTTGCCGCAGATCCAAGGTAAGTCGCTAAGCCTCTGTCGTATTCTCAAGGCGACCGAGGCAGGAGCAAGGCCAGCATCTCGTTTTATTTCCTCCTGCGAAAGTCATTAGCATGTCGCTAAATGTCATCGCTGAGGGCGGTGCAGGAAGTGGAACCGAAGTGGAGGATGTTTCCTCAACAGGATGTGTGTCCTAAGCAGGTGCTGATCGATGGCAAGGATCGATTGAGGTTTAGCTATAAGCTATCGGTAATATAATCGATACAAGTGCAAAGTATCAAAAGTGAAAAAACACTAATTTTCAGGAGAGTGAATAAACTGTTTCAAGGTTCGTTCAAAATTAGTGCATATCGTCAATACATTGTTTTTATGCCTTATAGATGACTACAAAAATATGAAATTAATTATCAATTCTAATGTAAAACCCATCTATAAAAAAAAAAAACGTTTTTCCACATTCGATACTTTGCATTTGCATCGACGATATATGATATTGTGGGAACAGAGTGGCTGTATGATACGTAAAGCGCATGATGACATGATGTTGGTAGAGCGTTGATTTGCCTTGCCGAAAGTCCTGGATTCGAATCCCGCTACTGGCAGATTTTATTTAATGTGCTAGCAGGCGGAGATGGATCCTATGGAATTTAGAACCCTCCCCTGGCTCACTCATCCTCTATTAATTGGATACCTAAAGTAAGGGAGAATCTAGCGGTTGAGCGTGATCACGTCCCTGTTCAACTGTTGGTCAAGAAACAGTAGAGTCTCTACCATTAGCTGAACCCAAAACTCTTCACGGGTTGTAATAATAATAATGTCTTTATTTATTCTGGGACACGTCCCTATAGAATAACAATACAGGTATTGTAAGCTATTATGTCTTAGAGTGTAAAATAATTACATTTAATTAATTATTACGAGTAATTTATTAAGTGAGAAAGAATTAAAAAAAATAATAATGAACAAAAAAAGCGAATTATCTACAATAACAATATTTAAAAACAGATTAGAAGAAGAGAAAGAAAAAAAAATTAAAATAAGTTAACAATAATTATATTATTGTTAAAATATGAGAAACAATTTATGGTTACACATATATCGAATTTATACCAAGAAAAAAACAAAAAAAAGAAGAAAAATTAAACAATACTGTCAGAGATTTACATTTAATCCCTTCATGTCTTTTTTTTTTTTAATATCTAACATCATACAAGACTGAAAAGACAAGAAACTGCTCGACGTTTTCGCCTATTTCAACATTTGCTGAACAAACGTTCAAAGCTCCCAATTAATTACAAAAGACTCATTTACATGACAGTTATCAGACCTATTTGGACATACGGAGTGGAGCTTTGGGGCTCTACTAAACCACCCAATTCATCTTGTATCCAATCATTACAATCCAAAATCTTTTGTAAAATCCTCAATGCTCCTTATTATGTCACAAACAAACTCATCCATCATGATCTTAATATCCCATATGTTGCTGATTTGGCCCAAACTAGATACCTCTCCTTCCATGAAAAGTTCCATACACACTTGAATCCGCTGGTCTCTCAACTTCCTTCCCATAATATTCCTAATAACCCTCCGAGGCGTCTGAAAAGAAGATGGCCTCGAGACCTTCTACTAAAGAACTTTATTGGAGTGCTATCAATGGATAGTTTCTCCACAATTGTTTTTTTTTCATGTCCTTTTTTCATACAGCAATAATTACAGTTGTAAATATCAATAAATTAACTATTCTCTCAATATCTAACTAGATGATATTGATAATACATATGTACGTGATTTAAATTTCACACACTCATATATATATATATATAAATACATAATCACACACACAAATGTACATCAAAAAACATCATTCATTCATCGAATGAAGAGAACTTTAAGTCAAAACTGATCCCCTACTATTTTCGATTTTTTGGGAATTGTAGGGATAAAAGGTGCTGGAATATATATTTGATTTGAAGGTTGGAAGATTATTGGAACAAAGAATAGAAGAAGGTATAGAGGATCGAATAAGGAAAGCTCTGTCAAAAGCTGCTGTTGGGTGGTATGCTGTATATAGATCAGAGAGCCGAGAACGGGTGTTGCGGGAGAGGACTGTGGTTTTGAATTGAAGGAGATCGAAAATGTAAGATGGTCGACGGGATTGGATAACTTGGTAAAGGAAAGATGCTAGGACGTACATACGGCGGTAGGAAGGGTAGAGCCATTTCAATTCTTCGTAATATCGGGTCACCGGAGCATCTCTCGGGATCCCGAAGATGAATCGAACGAAGCAATTAAGCAACCGCTTTAATTTTGCTTCGAGATCCCCAGAGATAGTGTAGCTATCAAAATGCTAACGAGTACTTATACCAATTATTTGGCATTTTCGTAAAAAGTGACTTCGTTTAATATCTAATTATATTTAATAAGACATATTATAACTATGCCATGACTGTATTATAGTCATTGCATAGTTATAATATTTGTTTAAAGGACTATTCTAGGCTACCAACGATTATTTCCTGCATTTAAACAAGACTACATATGAGGCGTTCAGGATTAAAAGCATATAGCTCAAAAATTCACTTGATAGTTTACCTCTGAAGTATAAATATATATATATATATATATATATATATCTTACCAAAAGACTATATGTTACTGTTATAATATCATTGTATATATATATACAATGATATTATAATTTTCTACACGGATAGTATTCGCTAAGTACCCTACCAAATCAGATTAACGAGGCTGTGACATTAAACCATGCTTCGTTACCTGAGCGACCTAACTTCATTTTGCACGACGTGACGTAAATTCTACTTAGCACTTAACAAGAAGAATTAATAAGTTTAAATTGTTTAAGAAAACATTTATGTACAGGCTTTTAGCGCCATATAGGAGTTAATACATTAATAGCAATATTGTATTAATATTAATTATACAAAAAAACAACTAAAATCTTAGAAGAAATTTAATGAGTAAATATCATATTAGGTGATAAGAATTTACCATATTATGAAAGGAATAGAAGTTATCCTTTACGAAAAAATCATTATATAGCAAAATAATACTAGCATTTTAAGAAGTAATTATTATTATTATTGCGCTATATGAGGCCTACTGTTTAAAAATACTGATAATTCCGAATTTCAAAAATGACTTTTTCACATTTTAGCTAGTTTAGCCAAGAAATTTTGTCCTACATGTCACATTACCGTTTCATCTTCAAGTCCGGTTCTGAACATAGAGTTATGAGAGGATTAAATTCCTTGACTAAACTAGTGAAAAATGTGAGTGTAAATTTTTAAATTTTGGAATTGTCAGCTTTTGATCCTGAACGTGTCAGGCCTACATAGTTATATTAAAATAATATAAATTATAAAACTAACACAAAGAACATTAATAGCCATTATTCCGAAATTTTAAATTAAATTAATTAATTAAGTTGCATTGAATAATATGGGTATTACAAAAATAATACTGTATTGACTTATTAAAATAAAATATAAGTAAGTACCTACATGAAGGTACTAAATTTATTTGGCATTAACAGATAATTGAAAAATAAGACCAAAGAGTATAGTTATTGTATTTATTTGTTGCAGAAATATGCAAAAGATATATACTTTTATAATTATTATTTTTTATTCTGTAACACCCCCCGGCTTATTTGGAAGGGAATGGGGTTGTGAAAGGAAGGAAAGAATAGTAACACATAAGAAGAATAAAGAAAATTAGGAGAACGTACTCTTACTAAGAACTAAGCAATATAAATAAAATGACTATATTTATTTTTATTTAATAATAAAACCAAATTATTGACAAATATAAAAAAAAAATGTTTAATAAATTAATAATAAAACCAAACTGTTGAAAAATATTAGAATGGTTAAAAATTCTGTAATTACTACACTACTGGTACAACCAGTTCCCCCACTTATTTGCTAGGACAAGAAAATAAAAAAAAAACAATAAGGGAATATTATAAGTCTCAGAACAAAAATTATAGCCTGATACTCCACGGTAATCAATGAGTCTATCCCCAGAAACTAAATTGTTCACATGTACCTTGTATAACGTGTAGCGATCCTCCCATCTGATTGGTTCCGCAGTAACCAACACCAATTGTCTCCAACCTCTCACACTGCGACGTTACACCTCTTTTCACACGGGACAGACTCCTCCTTCTGAGCGATCGCGATCTCCCTCTCCCACGCTGGCCACCGTCTAGACGCCACCTCAGCATCCTTGACGGTCTCAGCCCCACGATCGCTCGACTAAATGATTTAATTAAACTTATTTACGGCCAGTCCCGCCACGGTTCTGTTACATCACCCTCCCCTTTACAAAAGAGTGGAACCACGGGGTCCACTCATACAATACGCCGTGGAGTACCAATGGTGGCTGAAACTTAATCCTACACTACACTGTATACACTGCCACTATATACACTCCTGTCAGTTGGTGCTGGCTTCTGTGCGCCCACCGGGTCGATGTATGGGACTGGTTGTCAATTCTTCCAGAGCTCTGGCATCTTGTATTCGTTGAGTAGCCTTGGACTGTCTGTTTCCCAGCCACTTGCGTAGGCCCCATGTTCCAAGGAAACCCAGCAACAATAGCGCCAAGGTCGTTGTGGCACTCCACGTCCACCATCTTCGGTTAACCCGTTCTTCCTGTATCCTTTCAAGCGCACGCCGAAGGGCCAAGACCCGAACTTCATCAGCGGCCCACTGACCCGCTCCCAGGTCTCCTTGCTGCTCCAAGGACTTCCAAGCCTCTGGTAGGTCTTCCCTCCTAATTGTCGTTTTTTCTGACCCTATGTGTAGAGATATAGGGTCCACGATCTGTATTTCCTTCTCCAACGTCGTGTACGTCGTCCCTCTGGAGCGGGGGAGCAGCCAGTAATCTGCTGTTTTCAGTGTACAAGACTCTGTTGCCTCCCATTCTCCATCACCGTCCAAAATAATCTCTCTGGGTTGCTGATTTCTGCAATTTATCGTTGCCTTGGTTGGCTCGTTGATACTAAAGAGCCATTTCTCTCTCGCTTCGTCCCAAATCCAAGTATCCAGTTGCGGGTCACGTAGTACCCTCCATTTACACAGCGGTTGACCACTCTGCTCATCCCCAAAGAAGAGAGTGCTTAAGCAGGTCACTCGTCTCCGCTCTATCAACGGAAACAGCGCGGGGCACACCCACGGCTGGGATGTCCGGCACCGTGACAGGTCCCCTTTCTGCAGAAGTGCATAATATTGTCTATCCACTGACACAAGAAAACTGTCCACTGACGTCTCTAATACCACCTTGTGCGGCACATCCACACTCCGTATCGGCATAGGTTGTACCCTATAGAGCTTGAAGGCTTGACCTGACCTAATCAAAGGGAGATCTATAACAACATGCACCGAAGTGGATGTGGCCACTCCATGGACTGCAGCGGCCTGGTAATAATGGTGGGCATCCTCGGGACGAGTACCTGTGAACAAACCAATTCCTGAGGGCAGTACATTGACCACCGTTTGGAGAATCTCACTCAAGGAGTGGGGAGACAGAAGGGCCTGGCTCACTGCCCCCCATGATACCCTCTCTAATCCCAAATACAATTCCCTCAAATCACCACTGGCTTTCAGAGCCGTCACCTCCATATTTCGGAGGTTGGATATCAAGGTTAAGGATAGGTTAGTATAAAGGGAAAGCCGGTCTACTTGTGTCTCTAGGGTTAACATCCGCCGGTGGGTAGCTTCCATTTCCTTCTTCAACATTCCTGCGAAGCGTACTAGGTTCCTCGTATTTTCCTCGGTTCGTTGTCCCAAATTCCGTGTGACTGTGAGGTGCTCCGTGGCCAAGTGGACCAATCGCCCTTGTTGCATTGTTAGCTTCCCCAGATCGTCCCTTATCCCTTCTAAGTCGTCAGCATCCGGATTACCAAACACCGCTTTAATCACCTTCCCTCCAATGTTTAGCAGCCCTCTACTCCCTCGTTGAACCGGTAGCAGATTCCTGATGGACAAAACAGCTTCATCCACTTCTGCGACCATCTCCTTGGTCCTCTCCACCTCGTCCCCGTACCCCCTAAGTTCAGGGATATGGTTCAGTGTCCGTCGGTACTCAGCTTCTATTTCCTCTATTACTTCCCTCATCCGTAGTGCTTCCCCACACAAGCGAGTCACGTTCACTTCCACTATTACCCGCCATCGCTCACTGCTCACTACTACGTCCCTTTCATCCAAAAACCTCACACCGCTGTGTCCCAGGGCCAACTGCAGCACCAGCCATCCTGTGAACACTGTCGTTTAACATTAGATTACTTTCTTGGCCTCAGCAGTATGGGGGATCGGGGGGTGACAAGTGAATCATCCTCCTCCGGGGCCCACGAGGTGTCACGTGGGTCCTCAGGTGTACCTGGGTCATCTTCTGTGCGGGCCCAGGTTGTTTCTTGGGTGTCCTCTGGTGAACTCGGGTCATTCCTCATCCAATGAGGAGTAACGTGATCGACTATGCCCCGGGGGGTTGACAATTTTTCTGGCGTCCTTCGCTCCGTTACCGGGGACTCCCTGCGGACAGTTGAGTAAGCTCCGTCGGCTTGACTCTCCTCTTGGTTGTCGTCCTTGACTTCTTCCATTTCATCCTCGCTGTCCTCGTTCCGGTGTGGGGGACATTCCTCCTCACTCTCATTTTCGTCCCGATGTTCATGTTCCTCCCAGTCACTCTCGTCTCCACTCTCCTCCTCCTCCCTCCCTAACTCAGTAGGCCTATCACCTATAGCTGGTTTCAACCGATTGATGTGTACCACTACTTTTCGGCCCGATCCCAACTGTAACTCATACGTGACTGGGGAGATCTTCCTGATTACCTCATACGGTCCCGTCCAAGGACGATGAAATTTCTTGCAATGTCCCAGCTTTGTAATGGGGACATGCAGGAACACACACTCCCCCACTTCGAGTTCTCTGTGTTTTCGCCCCTTGTTCCATTGCCTCGTCCGACGGGTCCATGCCAATTCCATCCTCTTCGATGCCTCCTCATAAGCCTGACTTAATCTCTCCTGCAGCCGTTCCACGAACTCTTCTGCTGGCGTTTCACCGTCCAGTGGCATGATATTGAAGCCCACAGGCATCTGCACTTCTCGTCCATACAGAAGGTAGTTTGGCGAGTATCCCGTGGACGAGTGCGGGATGGCCCTATAAGCCATCAGGGCATAGGGTACCCATTGATCCCAGTCACGACCGTCCCGTCGTACATAATGAGCCACCGACTCAGCCAGAGTTCGGTGTAATCTTTCCACCATTCCATTGCCCTCTGGATGGTAGGGGGTTGTCTGAATTTTCTGTGTCCCCAGCAGCCGACATGTATTTTTCAATAGGGAGGAAACGAAATTTCTCCCCTGGTCAGTCAGCAATCGATCGGGGGCTCCGTGCCGGGTTACTATTGCCTCTACTAAGGCCCTTGCCGTCTCGTCCGCTGTGATTTCCTTCAAGGGTATTGCTTCGGCGTACCTCGTGAAATTGTCGATCATGGTGAGCAGGTACTTATAACCTCGCCCGCTCCTGGGAAGCGGACCGACGATGTCCATTGAAATTTGCTCAAACGGTCTGGTCGGGAAGAAAGGGGCTTCCAAAGGGGCCTTCAAACCTGGTGGGGATTTCCTTCTCTGACAGCTATCACACCTCGCGACGTATTCCCTTACGTCTGGACCCAGTGTGGGCCAGTAATACCCCTGCTGTACTACCGACGTCGTACGTTCTATACCCGGGTGTCCAGCCCATTTGGCTTCATGGCACTGCTGTAAAATGGCCCCTCTTAAAACTGTTGGTACTGCCAACTTCCAGTCCCCCATGCTGTCACTACCGTTTTTCCAATACAATACGCCCCGTGCGTCCTTTCCTCCTGATCCTGATTGTTGTGCTAGATCTTGGCACCACGAATCATCCCGCTGGGCTATCTGTAGCTCGCTCTCATTAAACCCCGGTGTCTTCACTTGTACTCCCCGCACCGCCCTGCTCAAGGCATCAGCATTCGTATGCCTCCTCCCCGCCTTGTGCTCTACTTCATAATTGAACTCCTGGAGCCTTAGTGTCCACCTCATTAACCGAGAAGAAGGCTCCTTTAAGCTTAGCATCCATCTTAAAGCCGAATGATCAGTAACAAGCTTGAATTCCCTCCCAAGTAAGTAGCACCTAAACTGGCGGGTTGCCCAGATGACCGCTAGCAGTTCCAATTCGGTGGCCGAGTAATTTTTTCCTGGGCCTCGTAATTGCCGGCTGGCGTAGCATATGGGTCTTTCTTCCCCATCGCGCACCTGAGACAACACTGCTCCTAATGCCATCGAGGAGGCGTCGGTTGCTAAGATGAACGGGTCATGGAAATCGGGATAAACTAGAACCCGGTCAGACACCAAATGCTTTTTTAGCTCATTGAAAGCATCCTCTGCCTCCGACGTCCATCTAAAAGTGGCATTCTTTTTCGTGAGCTCAGTCATTGGTTGAGCGATTCCCGCGAATCCCGCTACAAACCGGCGATAATACCCTGCTAACCCCAGGAAGGACCTTACTTCTCTCACGCTCCTTGGCCGAGGGTAGGCTCTCACTGCCTCTATCTTTGTGGGATCTGTTCTTACCCCATGCTCACTTACCACATGTCCAAGATAGGCAACTTCCTTCCGCACAAAGCGGCACTTCTCCCTGTTGACCTTGAGGTTAGCCTCTTGCAACTTACTGAATACATTCCCTAATCTACGTGCTTGCTCCTCAATAGTCGCACTGTAAACAATGACGTCATCCAGGTACACATAGCATTCTACCCCTTTCAGCCTACTTAATAGGCAATCCATCAATTTTTGGAATGTTGCAGGAGCCCCAGCCAACCCGAAAGCCATCCTACGGTACTCGTAGTGGCCACCTTCTGTGGTGAACGCCGTCTTTTCCCGATCTTTTTCCGCGACGGATATTTGATGGTAACCGCTTGCCAGGTCTAGCGTCGTAAAGTACCGGCTTCTCCCCAATTGCTCCAACGTTTCATTTATCAATGGCAGTGGATAAACATCCACTTTTGTAACCGCATTGAGACCACGAAAATCAGTACAGAACCGAAACTTGGTTTCCCCATGGTACGACTTCTTTCTAACCAATACAATGGGGGCCGACCAGGGACTCGATGATGGCTGGATGATCCCATTATCCAGCATTTCCTGGATGTGTTGTTTAACAATAGGTCTCTGATGGAAGGGTACTGGATACGGTCGTTTTGCTACTGGTGACGCGCCGCCTGTTTCAATGGAGTGCTCGACGCCTAGGGTGCAACCCCTCTCATCTGGTGGGTCGAACAACATCCCATACCGCTCTAACACCTCTTCAATAGTCGATCTATCGTTCGGTGATAAATGACCAAGCTCAGCGTCCCAATTCCGCTGGTCCACTTTCTCCTTAGACTGGTGTAGTCCCACTACTCCTATCACGGTCTCCTCCCCGTCCCAGACGTCCGCCTCAACCGCCCTCCCCAAGGTTTGTCTGCGGTCAACCACGATCTGTTCTCCGGTCAAGTTGACCACCCGGACGTTCACCATCCCCTTTTCCACTCTGCCAACGCCCCTCCCCGTTCTCAACCCCTTCTGCGGCTGGATTTCAGGTTCTACCATGACCACTTTGCCGTCCATCATTGCCAGCTCCCCAGCTATTATGGCTTCAGCGTACTTTGGGATTATAGACCTCGCAACGGCCCGTACAGTGTATTCCTGCTGTGGCTTCTGAAGCGGTTCTGACTCACTAGGACTTGGCTTCCCCCGATGACACTTCTTCCCTGTCTGACGCTTGACTGCCTCAGCCGTCACCCCTCTAACCAGTACAGTGTTAGACCGAGCGTGAATTTCTATATCGACCTTCTTCATAAGGTCCAGCCCCAATATCCCGTCGTACGCCATTTCAATGTCCGCGACTGTAAACCGATGGCTTACTTTTCTCCCTTTTATTTGGCATTCAACCTCCTGTTCCCCTCTTATACGCAGGGCCCTTCCCGTTACTCCCCTGGCCTTCAGGTTTGACCATCTCACCTTATGACCTTGGACCGGTTCCCTTAACAAGGAGATCTGAGCCCCCGTATCCACCAGCAGAATTTTCTTTTGCCCGGCTATCACAACCTCAAGACTTAACCCGTCGTTCTCCTGGCCAGATATACAGGGAATTAAACCAAGCTTACCCCTTTTGTTCTCCTGGGGCCTCCCTTCGGGGCAAAAGGGCGGCCTTAGGCTTTTGGGTCACTCCCATTTTGAGCGGCGGTGGTACAATGGGAAGCGAAGTGTCCTATTCTTCCACATCTGAAACAAGCTCCAGGGTAGTCTGGTCGTCTCCTGGTTCGCTGTGGGGTCTGGCCAACTCTGTTAGGGCAATTTCTCGACAAATGCCCCCTCTTAGCACAGTTAAAACATTGGACCTCCGAAAGTGGTGGCCGAGCGTTTACCCGCCCCTCGTTCCTTCCGGGCTGCCGGTAGTTTGCGCAAACACATACGGGTGGTTGCACCTCTTGTGCGCCCGTCATCGGCTCTACCTGTGGTTCTCTTACTACATATATGTTTTTTCCCCGTTGATGCTCCTGTAGGGCCTGTTCCAGCTCCAACGCCATTTTTTGGGCTTCCCTTAAGGTCTGTGGGCGGCCGAACAATACTTGCTTACCTACCTCCCCAGTCAAACCCCTAGTGAACGCCTCTAACACCTTCCTTTCTACCTCCCTCGCCCACCACGTTCCCTCGTCTCCGGCTAAGGTTGGCCTGGCCATCTTTCCACCCACCGTAATACATCGGTCGGCAAACTCTTGTATCTTCTCCTTAGACTGTTGGCTCATGTCCTGCAGCACTCTGCCGTAATATTCGAAGGTGTTTGGATCGCCAAACCGCTCCTTCAATACCTCCGAAAGTCGCTGGAACGTAACCTCACCCCTAAGCTCTTCAGCGCCCCTTACGAACGTCGCCGCTTGTCCCTGAAGTTTTAACCGACATATCCTCACTCTATCACCGTCATCCCAAGCCCCACAAGCCGCTACCTCCTCCAGGTAGTCCAAAAACTCCTCCACTGGCCGCGCAGTCGCTTCCCCTCCCCATGGCTTCACTAGTGACTGTAACGATAGATCTCTGCGAGGTGGTTTAACAACCAGTTTAGCATCTGGTTGATTTGTCTCTAGCTCTACAATCTGCTGCTTGAGTTCCCCCTCCCGCTTTTGAAACTCCTCGTTTAGTTTTAACACCTCATCCAATTTAGCCCTTAATTGACTCTCAGCCGTCATTTTAAAAACGTGAATTTAGTTTGTGGTATTTTTGCAACCACCCCACACCTGACACCACTGTAACACCCCCCGGCTTATTTGGAAGGGAATGGGGTTGTGAAAGGAAGGAAAGAATAGTAACACATAAGAAGAATAAAGAAAATTAGGAGAACGTACTCTTACTAAGAACTAAGCAATATAAATAAAATGACTATATTTATTTTTATTTAATAATAAAACCAAATTATTGACAAATATAAAAAAAAAATGTTTAATAAATTAATAATAAAACCAAACTGTTGAAAAATATTAGAATGGTTAAAAATTCTGTAATTACTACACTACTGGTACAACCAGTTCCCCCACTTATTTGCTAGGACAAGAAAATAAAAAAAAAACAATAAGGGAATATTATAAGTCTCAGAACAAAAATTATAGCCTGATACTCCACGGTAATCAATGAGTCTATCCCCAGAAACTAAATTGTTCACATGTACCTTGTATAACGTGTAGCGATCCTCCCATCTGATCGGTTCCGCAGTAACCAACACCAATTGTCTCCAACCTCTCACACTGCGACGTTACACCTCTTTTCACACGGGACAGACTCCTCCTTCTGAGCGATCGCGATCTCCCTCTCCCACGCTGGCCACCGTCTAGACGCCACCTCAGCATCCTTGACGGTCTCAGCCCCACGATCGCTCGACTAAATGATTTAATTAAACTTATTTACGGCCAGTCCCGCCACGGTTCTGTTACAATTCTAATATTTAATTAACATTGGAAGGGTTGAATTCCCTGTGTATGAGATAGTTTTATCTAAAATCACTTTTTTTTTGTTTTGTTTAGGTTGGTATAAAATTCAATTATTATTTTAATTGAAAATATAAATATCAGCTTTTGATCCTAAATGCTTCATATTTTATAAATTTATTATTTACATAAAGTAAATCTTACTAATATTATAAATGTGAATGTTTGTATGTTTGTCTCTCTTTCACGCAAAAACTACTGGACGGATTTGGATGAAACTTAAGAGTAATATAGGTTATACATCAGAATAACACATAGGCTATAGCAAGCGCGGATTTATGGGAGGATGCAGGAGGGCACGTGCCTCCCCCCCCCCGACAGTATTTTAGGTACTGTGGAGAATCCATTATTGTACATAGATAAAGACAAATCACATGATAATAGTTGTTAAAATAACAGAAAGAACATGAGTGAAACTATTTGTTTTGATATCCTACTAATCTTACTAATATTATAAATGTGAATGTTTGTATTTTTGTCTCTCTTTCACGCAAAAACTACTGGACGGATTTGGATGAAACTTTGCAGTAATATAGGTTATACATCAGATAAACACATAGGCTATATATAGCAAGCGCGGATTTATGGGAGGGTGCAAGGGGGCACGTGCCCCCCCGACAGTATTTTAGGTACTGTGGAGAATCCATTATTGTACATAAATAAAGGCAAATCACATGAAGATCTATGTAGGGGCACGGGGGCATGTGCCCACCCCCGTTATAGTACATAATTAAAGGTAAATCTGGTACTTAGCATCTTGAAATTTGTAGTTAGGTTCTGTGTATAGTTTAAGAAAGAAATTCGGATAATTCCACCCCAAGGGTTTCCCCTTTAATATAATAGGGGTTCAAAGGTTGTATAGAATCCGTCAGTTTTGAAGTTAGAAATCGGAAAATTTTGGATGTTCGAGTAACTTATATTTAAAAAAAAAAATTAAATTATTTATTTAAAATGATCTTTCACGAAACTTTACGTGGCAGACCAAATTCCACGCGTGCGAAGCCGCGGGCATAAGCTAGTATAATATATATGCTGTAACAGCACGGAGAAGAATCGCAGAGGAATGTTTTGAGAAGCGAACAATAAAAACAATACACTGTTGTTGTCATAATGTAAAAGTAATTTCTATTTTCATAAACCGATATATTATAAATTAATTGGAAAAAATACATTGAATACCTATATTATTAGGGAAATGGTGGCCCACTATATTATTTTTCCCTAGTATTTACATCAACCTATTTCCAATATCAACCTTTGCCGAGTCGAGCTATATCGAGATTTGTACTGCTTAATGGTGCCACGAAAGTAAGTGACTTATCAGATTAAAGAGGTTACGTCAGAGCTGGTTCTGTAGGCGGCTGACATATGGGGAACGGTTACTTGGCAATCAATTATTCTGTATCATTAGGAAATGCAAAAGCTGTTGCATAAATATCACACTGTTCCAGTTACACAATCACTGGTGCAGGCTTATATCACCAGTTTTAGACTTTTCATGTTTAGAAAAGTAACTAATGTTTAGTAATCAGTTACTAAAATGTAACTTTTGTTCTTTTTTCGTAAACCATCTCTGCATTCCTATTCGTTGTAAAAAGTCATCTATCATTTAAAAGCTTTTAGAGAGGATGGAGATAGTCGGGGGATGCAGTAAAAAAAAAAACAAATAAGTCAAGACTTATTTTTTATTTGTGCCGATGTTTCGACCTACTTTGTAGGTCATCTTCAGGGCTAATGTGAGGAGCGGCTGGATCAACTGTGAAACTGACCAATGTAACTGACCGAAAAGTCGGCACAAATAAAAATAAGTCTTGACTTATTTGGTGTTTTTTGACTGCACCCCCCCCCCCAACTAACTCCATCCTCCATTAT
Source organism: Arma custos (assembly GCA_037127475.1). NCBI lineage: Eukaryota > Metazoa > Arthropoda > Insecta > Hemiptera > Pentatomidae > Arma > Arma custos. Next base: position 19,362,207 of record CM073759.1, on the reverse strand, counting down.
ATCATCCAGTAAACTATTTTCATCTCTAACATTAAAAGGTTTTAATTTCGCCTGCAGGTGGTTCAGAAAATTAATAGATGTAGTTGTATTTTCTACTTCCAGATAACCGTTTTAAATTAGATGTAAGGAGCATGTAGTGGGCAGTTTACATCTAGGCAGAATTTATGGAGCTTAAAGAGAAAAGGCCAATATAGATAAGATATTTTATAATGGGAAACTTTTTTCTTTCTGTTTATAAATTCTTCTTCCCCATACTGGCTTGAAATTTATAAGTTATTAAAGAAGGGCTACTCATATAAAAATGAAGTGATTTATATTTTAAACCATGTATAAATGCTTTGTCTTTTCTCTTCAAAATAAAAATATTAAAAAAAATAATAAAATTGACATAAGTCAACAAGATCCCAATTAAAGTAATGTTCAATGAACATTCTTTCCCGTGTATACATCGCAAAAATTGCGAGAACAAGGGGATATAGGATCGGTGGTTAGAGCACTGCACTAGAGATGCAGATGGCCGGGATTCGAATCCGGGTATTATATAATAACCAGTATAATTCGAAAATTACACAAATGGTTTCATATTATTTTATGAAGATATGAATAAACAGAGGAGTAGAGAAATATTTAATTAACTAAATCAGACGCCTCGAAGGGTTATCAGGAATATTATGGGAAGCAAGTTGAGAGACTAGCGGATTCAAGTGTGTATGGAGGTTGTCATGGAAGGATAGGTATCTAGTTTGGGCCAAATCAGCAACATATGGGATATTAAGATCATGATGGATGAGTTTGTTTGTGACATAATAAGGAGCATTGAGGATTTTACGAAGGATCTTGGATTGTAATGATTGGATACGAGATGAATTTGATGGTTTAGTAGAGCCCCAAAGCTCAACTCCGTATGTCCAAATAGGTCTGATAACTGTCATGTAAATGAGTCTTTTGCAATTAATTGGGAGCTTTGAACGTTTGTCCAGTAAATGTTGAAGTAGGCGAAAACACACAGAAGACACTTAGCGAAAACGTGACGTCACTTAACGGGACGGAAGGGCTACTCATATAAAAATTATGTGATTTATTTTTTAAAACATTTATAAATGCTTTGCCTTTTCTCTTCAAAATAAAAATATTTAAAAAAATAATAAAATTGACATAAGTCAACAAGATCCCAATTAAAGTAATGTTCAATGAACATTCTTTCCCGTGTATACATCGCAAAAATTGCGAGAACAAGGGGATATAGTATCGGTGGTTAGAGCACTGCACTAGAGATGCAGACGATCCTGATTCGAATCCCGGCCAGTACATATCTTTTCTCTTCAAAACAAAAAAAATTAATCACCATCAAAAGAACAATAAATAAAAAAGCAATAATAATTTGATAGTTGATCCTTATAGTTGAGTTCATAGAGTAAGAAAGCAAAATAAAAGTAATTAAAAACCAACAAAACAATTGATAATCATCTCTCGAATGTAATGAACGAGGGCCATATTTTTTTTTAGAATCATCCATAAGAAATCTGTATTTTTATACGGGATTTAATATCGTATTTAATAATATATTTTTTCTATTCTAATATACATATTTTTTTGGGAGTTTTCGAATAAATCTATTCGGCATTATTAAATTGAAATTTAGAGACCGCTTTATTTTGGAAGATTCTGAAGAATTTAATAAGCTCCGAAACCATTGAAGCAGGAAAAAAGCTTTATTAGGGACCGGGAAAGGATAGAGGGATTTATTTTCCCTGATGGAGGAAATACAATTATTAAGCAAACGAAATTATTAAAAGGCCTTTTATGATTATCATTATTTAATTTAAGTTAAAAAAAATTGCAGATATATATTAAATAATTGTATAATTCGAAAATTACACAAATGGTTTCATATTATTTTATGAATATATCAATAAACAGAGGAGTAGAGAAATATTTAATTAATTAATTGGCTAATGCAATGGTTTCTTTCTATCAATTTTAAGGTTGTGACAATTATTGTAAATACAAAATAATGTAATAAATATTTTACAAAATGTTATTTGTAAATTATAGAATGTTTTGATCCAATTGTTGAATATTTATCATATAAATTTGTAACACTGGTAATTAGACCTCCATGTTATGTTCTATTGATATTGACGTTTAAGTAATTCTCAACCGAATGTTGAATAAAATAAAATTCATTATTATTATTTTTAAGTGATTTAATATTGATACAATATTGCTTTTATTTTATTGACTCCGATATCATTCTAAAAACACTCAACGTTACCGTTGATATCCTCCTTGATATTAAACAGCAGCTGGAAATAATTGATTTAAAATAATTTAAACATATAACTTTATAAAGTTAAGTTCTAAGTAGAATTTACGTCATGTCATGCAAAATGAAGTTAAGTCGCTCAGGTAACGAAGCGGGTTTAATGTCACCTGATTTGGAAGGGCACTTGCCGATTTTTAAATAGTGAAGTGTGCCAGCTTTTGATAATTACCTAATATTTTTGTAGAGAATATATTTGTTTGTTTGTTCATTTAACGTCACTTTTTGCTGCTATGGCTAATCGGACGATGCTACATTGGGAGCTCTAAATTCTGCCTATCCAGGTTTTATTAGGATAGGGATTTTTAACGAGTACCTGACATCGTACAGGCTCGGGACCCCCGTTTTACGTCCCTTCCGAAGGACGGGAATATATTTGTATTTGTATGTTATGGATAACGATAAATCTTTATGGATGAAGTGTTGTACACATCGCTAGTTTACGATATTTTACATCAAAATAATACATCCGCATTGATGAAAAACTGATCAGCAAAACAGGATCACAGCATACGACCGTATTGCAGATTAAGATGGAAAAAATAATATGACGTCATAAATGTTTTTAGAGTGGCTTAGGTCCGTAAAATAATCAGTGTTATCGAATTCGAATATCTACTATGCCCCATCTTCAAAAATATGAAAGAACCAGAGAAAAGAGAAAAAAACAATACCATCTTAAAAACCAGAGAAAAAAAAAATGTCCCTGCTGTTGTGATGCCTATAATAATACAGGCTGTGGAAGATGGATATTGAGTTGCGAGAAAAACTACTAATTGCGGAGATCGACTTCTGAAGAAGGGCAGCCGAAATATCTAGGCGTAACAGGATACCCAACACCGTAGCTGGAGAGATGATGGGTTGTACCATACAACCACAAAAAAATCACCATCAAGCGATTAAAGTGGTTTAGACATCTACTGAGTATGAAAGTCAAAAGGATACCAAAAATGACCCTGTACTGGTGGAGAAGAAGAGGCCTACCAAGAATTTCATGGATTAACCAAGTGTATCAGGAAAACATGAGATGATACGAAGAAGTTGCTCTTGACTAAAAGCATAGAAAAAAACAACTACCAATACAATCAATGAAATGTCTTCTTAGGCTCAGGACATAGTAGAGACCGTGCTGGAGGACAGAGGTTGTGCAGGGAGGTGATTTCTTTTTGATCATATTCAGCTGCCAGGTTTTTACCCCAATTAAGAGTACTCATTTAGGCAGGGTGAGCTCCAGGAGGGTCTTAAGATTCCACAGATCTTCAGCTTTTAATTGATTAAATAAATTATTTCCCACTGCCGGATTAGAACACAGGACCTTTGGAACGGCAATTCAGTACTCTTACCATTGAGGTACCCAAGCTAACTATTATCATTATTAAATAAAGATACTAAACGCCTTTACATCATACGACTTGCTATCAACAACGATATCACTTACCAGTGAAAACAGCATATAGTGAAATGACTAGGATCTAGTTGTATGATAAGGGAATTCTTTTAAGGAATACATAAAGGGGTCTGTAGAAGAGCGAGGAGAGAACTGAGGTGAACAATTCATGTAAATGGAGGAGCTTTATTCCTCAACAGTAAGGAAATAATAAGAGCCCAAGATCTTAAACATCTTGGCTTGACTCGGGATAGAAGGAGGCTTTTACAAAGATATAATGGAGAAAAATATTCAAAGGAAGGTAGTTAATTGGAAGCTTACATTCTGTGGAGTAAATACCTGAGGCTCCAGCCAAAGGAAAGCCTTTTCCATTCCTTAGTAGAAAGAGTCGCTCTATATGCAACATTGCAGGTGATTATAATGTATCTTCCTTTTGCAAGAAAATAATATTTAGTGATGAGATGAACTTCTGGAGGCGTAGTTGTCCCATTTCACGATTCCACTATGTTTCCCACCCCAAAAGCAAGCAGTGTCTAGATCAGGAAAAAAAAACGCTATGCAATATTACTTTGAATATTATACAATATTTATTTCAATACTATTCCCAAAAATAATCATCGACAATCCATGGCAGAGAAACGAGAAAATGGATATCCAAGAAGAATTCGTTGCAACAAGAATTTAAGAGAAATTACATTTAGGAGAATGAAAAAAAATACTGATATTTAAAAAATAGGGTATGAATGTGTACATTTTATTTTATTTTTATTATTAGTATTATTATTATATTTTATTTATTTTATTTTTTATTTTTTTTTTACTTTATTTTATTATCATTTCCGCATTAATTCTTTCTGTTACCGCATGTATATATTTTTCCGCATGTATATATTTATTTATTTTATTTTGTTTATATTATTGTTTTGTTATGGAATGACTGTAAGCTACACAGCACTATTACTTATTGCCCACAAGTGGCAGATTGTAATATTTCAATAAAGTGTTAATATATAAAAAAAAAAAAATATTTAAAAAAAAAAAGATTTACATGATATGAATATACATAGATATTTAAAAATCTAAAGTAATAACAAGGTATAGAGATATTATGCTGAAATTATGCTGTTTCACGAAAAAACTACTGCACGGATTTGGATGAAACTTTGCAGTAATATAGGTTATACATCAGAATAACACATAAACTATAGCACGCGCGAATTTAAGGGGAGGCACATGAGGGCGCGTGTCCCCTCCCCCCCTCCCGACAGTTTTTTAGGTACTGTGGAGAATCCATTATAGTACATAATTAAAGGCAAATCACATCATCATAGTTGTTGAAATAACAGAAGGAACATGAGTGAAACTATTGTTATGATATCATACTAATATTATAGATGCGAATGTTTGTATTTATTTTTGTTACTCATTCACGCAAAAACTACTGAACGGATTTGGATGAAACTATAATAGTAAAATAGAGTTATAATAATAGGTTATACATCATAGGCAACAGCAAGGGCAGATTTATGTGTTATATACGGGGGCATGTGCGTTCCCCGTAATAGTACATAATTAATGGCGAATCAGGAAATCAGTTTTGAATTTAAACATCTGAAATTTTGGATGTATGAGTAATTCATATCTTAAAAAAGTAATAAAATTATTTATTTAAAATGATCTTTCACGAAACTTTATATGGCAAACCAAATTCCACGCGAGCGAAGCCGCGGGCAAAAGCTAGTCACTAATAAATTAGAATACAATTTTAAGTAAAATATTTTGTACATTTCATATTATCAAAATGATCCAGGTTGTTGAAAATCCTCAAAATTGTAATTAATTATTAAATATATTATAATTACTATTGAATATAATTAGATTATGTAATTATCGAGCTATTTTTATATATTTTTTATTATAGTGTTTGTTAAAATAAGGCAATGACATAGATTAACACCAGACAGAAGATATAATAAATGTAGCTATAATAAACAGCGATGATAAAAGTATTCGAATGGATTTAAAAGAAATTTAATGTAATTTACGAACATCTTTTTGCTGCGTTGTGTCAAAATGATGAAATTTATTCTTATGCTGATTTAAAAAAAAATAATTTTTTTTTACTGTAATGGTAATGAAACTATTGAGAGATATCTTAATTTAGTTACATCCAAATTTCGAACAACTAAAATAATTGATGCTCAAACGCAATTAATTCCACAAATCCTAACAAAAAATGATCTTTATCATTTTAACTGTCGGTTTCTTTCGAAATAGACCGCTAGACTTAGACATTTATAGGTTAAGAAAAAATATGGTTAAATGGAAATCGTTTCTATAAATGGTATCGGCAATCGAAGGCGGTCAGCCAGTTAATTATTGATTTCTCCTAATGCAGTATTGAAAGTATACGATGGAAAACGGCAGGATTGCGTGGTGAAGCATTAATCGGTAGTTAATGCCGCTTACTTATGGCGCGCAAATGAATTTAAGAGCTGCGCTGAGAGAACTGGTGGGGCGGATGTTATTTTAAAAATTTCAGAAAATCCTGGTTTTTGAATCTGCGTTTTAAAAATAGATATTTGCCTCCATGATGATGTGTGCCACATGATGTTTCTATGAAAATGAAGGTAGGATGTCTAAAATATAGTAATGATTTTGCATCTGCAATTTTTTAGGCATTACATTTTTTTTTTTATAACTTAGTTTAGAGAAAACCTATAAGTAAAATAGGTCAGTGCCAGAAACTTACTTGATACCTCACTTATTTTTATAACAGGCTCTTATAACAACAGGCTATTTTTAGGTGCATAGTCAGGTTTCTTCAGTTTTTTTTATCATGTCACCATGGAAATTTTACGTTGAATATTATACTAGCACTCCTTACAACAAACCAATAAAAAAAAATCTTTAACACTTAAGCGAAAAATGTTTTATAAAATTACATTACCTAGCGGTATAAGCAAATAAACAAATTTTTATTATTTTATATTATTTATAGAATAATAAATTTTTATTTATTATTCTTGCAACAACTCAGTATCGCATCCAGCACTAGAGATCTCAATGATTTTTTCCCCTTGATTTTCAGGAATATGAAATCTTTGGTTATAGCCCAGTCAACGAATGCCCAATAGGGGGGTCTAGAATGAAACTGAAAAAGAGGAAAGACCAACTACGGCACATTGTTTGGGGCAGTTATTAGTATAACATACTAACAGTCCTTGATCCTGGCGTACGAAGGGGGTAATCGGGGCTAAATGCCCCTTTTTTTTAAGGTTTTACACCTCTATCTCAGTAGGGGTTGTTACAACAAAGAAAAAGGTATGCAACATTCAAGCTAATATTTTTTTTTACATTTGTTATTATTATAATTGTACTGTTATCTGTAAATGTCAATGGGATATGCGCTCTAGAAGAACGGCAATTTTCTAATAATTCTGTATTTTAAACACATTTTTAACCAACTTCCATCTCCAGCGCCTTATATCTTCATCCCACAGAAAATTCATCAGGCAGAAAGTTGTTGACAGTTCAATTTTTTTCAAAAATTGGTTTTTCGCAATGTTGTGTATTTGCTGTGAATATACGTTTTTACAGCGGAGATGTTCACTTCGTTGTGCATAGTGTGATACGAAATAAACCAAGGAGCATTTACAATTTTTTTTATTTTATTTTGGATTGGTATTGTCCACGATTTTGAGTAAAAGTTAAAGTTTTACTGTAATCCAAAGTTCTGCTTTCTTTCGTCAGGGTAGGGAAGAGACATCCTTTGTTTACGGCATTTCAGTTTATAAAAATAAATTTACTTTTTACCTAAAAAGTTTCTATTATCTAGATATTCATCAATGTCCTTGGTTGACAGAATATGATTCAATAAATACCTTATTTATCAGTATTCCCTTTGCAAGACAGGTCATTCAACTGTTGATCTTCGAACCCTCATTAACGGACTTAATTTACAATCCTTTACGATGAGCCATGTTATAAAAAAAGCTACGAAGCGGTCGGAGCCTCCGAGATGGAGACAAGTACAATTTTCACACAATGGCCCTCCGGAGGATATGGCCCATTAGAGTAATCCTGGCCAATTGCCACGTCTATAATTAGGCTAACACATTGGATAATGCAGCCCTTGTATCCTTTCAGCAATTGAGCGATAAGTTTTTGTTTGTCCATGCTTAACAATTACCACATTAACATTAACTTAAATGGAAATGAGAATGGAGTAAAATGAAACAGATCCAATTGCGCAGAAGAGGAAAAAAAGATTTGTATCGTTTGGTAGGAAAATTATATTTAAAAAGATTGTGCAATATAAAGTTGTTTTTGTTTTTTTTTAAGAATAATTTATTGGTATTTACAACTGTAATTATATTACATCAAGCCATATTTCATATTTGCTGTATGAACAAAGGACATGAAAAAAAAAACACTTGTGGAGAAACTGTCCATCTTCTTTTCAGACGCCTCGGAGGGTTTTCAGGAATATTATGGGAAGCAAGTTGAGAGCCTAGCGGATTCAAGTGTGTATGGAGCTTTTCATGTAAGGATAGGTATCTAGTTTGGGTCAAATCAGCAACATATGGGATATTAAGATCATGATGGATGATTTTGTTTGTGACATAATAAGGAACATTAAGGATTTTACGAAGGATTTTGGATTGCAAGGATTGGATACGAGATGAATTTGATGGTTTATTAGAGCCCCAAAGCTCAACTCCGTATGTCCAAATAGGTCTGATAACTGTCATGTAAATGAGTCTTTTGTAATTGATTGGGAGATTTGAACGTTTGTCCAGTAAATGTTGTAGAAGGCGAAAACGTCGAGCAGTTTCTTGTCTTTTCAGTCTTGTATGCAATATAAAGTAATTGTATATTTTGGTAATTGACCTGACCGAACAGTGATGGGATATTGCAATGAAGGTACTTATTCCGCAGGTTGCCACCTTGGCATTAGGGTGCAGCATTATGTACAATGTGTACACTCTGCAATCTATAAAATTGAAATGGAAAACAAACTGACAACTTATTTGAGAACGATTAGGTTATTGTTTTTTTACTAATTGTTTTTGAGAACAAAGGTTGAGGGGACACACAAGATTTAGTTTATTCGTCATAACATCTTGATATAGAAATGGCGTAACGTGAGGTCACTTAACGGGACTTAAACAACCTCTACAACCTGCCGAATAAGTACTGTTGATCTTGTAAATATTGCAGCAGAATTAGAGAATTAAAATATTCAGTTTTAAATTGGCCGTTCCCTTCATTACAAGTAATGAAGGCTATCTTTAAAATGATAGCTCAATCACTTGTAATAATAAAACATTGAGGGAAATCTGACTTAACGACAAAAAAACTTCTGATTTCATTCCACATTTGACAAATGATATAAAGAGATTGGCGTTAGTTTTGTTGGTTAGCAAACTAATTTTTATTTTCATCATCACAAACTCTTGAACGCCAACTTCACACGATATTAACTTCCCTGCTCAACAGGTAGTTATTACAAAGTTTAGCATGTGCGAGCTTTAATGGAAGGGAAGTTCACGAATGCTTGTTTTTCTGCTTGCCATATTTTTAAAGTAATTAAAATTAGATCTAATTAATTGTTTAATTCTTCGACTGAACTCGCGTACCTAGCAACCCTTTCCGTTATTTTTCATATAATGTTCTATTTTTCCTTATAATTATTGCAGTGTGAATTCTCATACAGAATTTAGAAATCAGTTTCAAGACTGATTTGCCAATATATTAACGGTGTAAATATTATTGCATATGTGATGCAATATTGAAAATTAGCAATGCGATATTATCGAAACATACAGTATTGTTAGTGTGGTATAATTGGAAAGAATAAGACTGAGAATTTTTTTTTTTGTAAATTTAAAATAAATCTGGTGAAACGGCTCTCCTAAATCGTGTGTATAAAAAAACAACAACAAAAAAACAAACCAAATTTATATATTAATCATTACATTAATATTGAAAAGTAAAAAGAGACCTCACATAAATGTTAAGACCGTGGAAAAATTCCAACGAAAAGCCCTTAAGTCTCCAAAATTAAACAGAAAGTGAAATTATCTGTCCGAGACACCCCGCCCATTCAGGCACCCTCAGGGTAGAAAAAGAATAACAACAAAACAAAAAATGAATAATGCATCCAAAAAACATCCCACCACCTCAAAGGCCCAAACGCAACCAACGAATCACAAGGAAGGCCACTCGACACCAGCTGGACAAGGCTAGACAAAAACAGCTGACAAATATTCCAGCATTTGAAAAACAAACATACACACACCAAACCTCAAAAAGCACAACAGTAAAAAATAAATAATAGTAAACAACAGAAAAACACAAGACAAAAGATCATATGAAAAAATAAAAGCAAAATGCAATAGAAACAAAAGAATATTATCAAGAAACCAGTGGACTTATGGCTATTCAAGAAAATATATATATACATATATATGTGTATATGAAATTATGTGTATATGAAATTATATATATCTATATATATATAGATATAGATAATTTCACTTTCTGTTTTATTTTGGAGACTTAAGGGCTTTTCGTTGGAATTTTTTCACGGTCTTAACATTAATCATTATTTTTATATATAATAATAAATTGTTTGTTTTTTATAATTTTGTTTTTCTATCATTAATTAGAACATTTTAAAAATACAAACTTTATTGCTACCGGAGCGATATAATTAAAATTTAATTAGCTCCTATGAATTACTTAGCCAAATGTATAATTAAGGTATCCGTATAGTGCTTCGTTAAAGATTCACAATAAAATTTGAATGTAAAAAAATGGACAATCGAAAAAATTGAAAAAAAAGGTAAATTCTTCTTTCAATTACTACAGCTCCTGCTAGATTCTCTTGAAGAATACTGTGCAGGGAGGGGGAAAAAAGCCGAGGAGAGTATATGCAACCTTACCTTATTGAGTACTTAATATTATTTACTTAGGAAAATCGATTCATCTTTGGTTAGATTAAATCAAAGAAAAGTTGATTGAAGAAGTTGTTTTATTTTATTAACATTAAAAATCTTAGCCTTCTGGGTTAATTTTATAAATTTATATGGAACTTTTTATAGGTACCTCCTTCAGTTGATTTGTACCTCGTCATGAATATGTATCACTACAAAGCACATTCATCTGTTGTTAGCTCTGCCAGCCGTAAATTTATAAATTAAAACAAAGACCTGTACATTATATCTTCAGCCCGAATTAGTGGTTAAGTCTAATTTTCTCCAAAATGAGTTTCTTGTACTTAAGTAAGCGGAACCGAGTTATTTCCGTAGTGAATAGTGGGTTAAGTAGGGCAGTGGTTATTGCTTATATTACAACTCTGTTTCAAGCCAAAAACTACGAGAATGATACGATTCCGATCATCTGAAAGCAGTTAACTCTCTCTGGACAGAATCCGAGTTAGCCACTTATTCCGCGAGGCTGTAGATATAATGATACATTATACGAATGGATGCCAAGGAGTCCAGAAGCCAATTGAATAATTTTGTAATTTATAAATATGTATCCTAGTAACTTTTTGGCCCATCATTACCAGCAGCCCTTTCATTTTGAAAGCAGTCTATAGTAGAAATTTCTTTAGAAAAAAAAGGCCTGTATAAAAGTCTGCCCATCATCGGGATTGGAACCCAGGACCTTCCGGGCGGTAACTCACAGCTCTACTCTAGTTACCTTTACAACTGAATCACTCCGCTCCCTAAATTTATAAATAAGTAGAAAAAAAAATACATTAAACGCATTTAAGTAAACACAAAATACACTAATGTATAAAGAATGGCAGCCAAACTTAACATAAATAATTTATTTAATTTTAAAATTCACCTCCTCAAGGTTACTACCCTATCCTTGTTATCCTTGTATCCTTGGTCCAATCCTATATACAGTTTATACAGCTGACGTTCCAACTCATCCTAATACTATCCTTACCACTGATACATGTGTATTATCAGTCAACACCAATCCAGTTATTGCATCCCAAAGCCTCCAATCCCATATCACTGATCTTGAAGAATGGTGTCAAAACTGGAGAATTAAAATAAATTCTCAAAAATCGCATCAAATCACTTTTACCTTACGTCGTAAACCAATGATTTCCTGCCCTACAGTATCCTTTAATAATATCCCTCTGGTGCCTGTAGAACAGATCCGATACTTAGGGTTGCACCTTGACAAACAATTAACCTGGAATCCTCATACAAGACTGAAAAGACAAGAAACCGCTCGACGTTTCAGGCTACTTCAACACTTACTGGACAAACGCTGTAAGCTCCCAATTAACTACAAAAGACTTATCTACATGACCATCATACGACCTATTTGGACTTACGGAGTAGAGCTTTGGGGCTCCACTAAGCCATCGAATTCCTCTCGTAACCAATCCTTACAGTCCAAAATCCTTCGTAAAATCCTCAATGCTCCTTATTTTGTTAAGAATAAACTCATCCATAACGACCTTAATGTCCCTTTTGTTGCTGATTTGGCCCGAACCCGGTATCTATCCTTTCATAACAAACTTCATTACCACTCAAACCCTCTAGTTTCAAACCTAGCTTCCTCTTCAATTCCCGATAATCCTCCGAGGCGTCTGAAAAGAAGATGGCCACGTGACCTCCTTACTTGAACTTTGATTTGAGTACAACCAGTGGGTAGTTTCTCTACATTTCATTATCATGTCATTATATATCACTTAGCCTATTTACTTGTTGTATTATTGTAATACAGTTGTAGATATCAATAAATAAATTAAAAAAAAAAAAAAAAAATTCATCTACAATAATTGAAATTTCGATAAAAAAATTTGTGAAAAAAAGGAAAGAAGTTAATTACCCTTCATTTCAAAGATAATAACTAACAAAAAAAAGTAGGAATCGAATGAATTTTTGATCCCTTTGAAGTGCTAAAGCCTTTATGCTTCTCAAAAGAGCCACTTCGTTCTTAATCCGATAAGCCTTTCCAATTTCTATTTGCCCCTGTTAACGATTCTCTATAGATTGTTTCCTATCATGGCTTACTGCACTTAGTCGTCTTTTCGATAATTAAGTAGGAAATGAGTCAATATTGTTAATTGTATTTTTTTTTTTGTTCTGGTCTCATGTCAAAAAAGGAGAATTGATACGAGGTAAGAGAATTTCATGAGTTGATAAAAGATAATAATTAAATAATACTTGAGTTGTTACTGTAGTCCAACAACAGACAACTTTAGCAATAAGCTTTGTGTATCTGTAAAAAAGAAAGAAAAAAAAATGGACGAAAATTGAAGCAGTAATGAGCAAAATGAGAACTTTAATATTGAGGAAGAGTTTCAAGAAATCCATTTTAGTTATGTTTTCAATGTCCCGATAAAAACCAGAGAAATAAGCTCAGATGAAACAAAAGGTATAGCTCTATAATAATGTGGTTATGCATCCCACACATAAAACATGGTGTCTTCTACAGCTGCTGCAGTTTCTATTTAATTTTGTTTGTAATGAAAAGTTATTTTTAAAATTGAAAAAATATTATTTTATGTAGATCATTAATTACTGATAGCCCTTTTTTGTTTAAATACTTTTTTCAATAATCTGTACTAATATAACTATTACCTAGAATATACGCGCTAGAGTAACATTTGACAATATAGTGTAGTATTCGCAACATTATGATAACCTTCTATTTAAATAAAATACTTATGAGATAGGCAAATTGTATATCTTATATAATATAGCTATTACCTATAATATATTAATTATAATATATTATTATATTAATAATCATTATTAATTATAAATAAATTATTAATAATATATAAATAATAAATTTATTACCTAGAATATACGCGCAAGAGTAACGTTTGACAGTATATATATATATCTAGTTTGACAATATATTGTAATATTCGCAACATTATGATAACCTTCTATTTAAATAAAATACTTATCAGTTAGACAAATTGTATATTTTTTTAAATCATATTTAGTTTTCCTGAGTAAAATATTAATAATAATTAACAATAATAGTAGCAAGCCCAGATGAAACATGCGGTAGAGATATATACCGGTGGTTAGGGATCGCATACATAACACAAGTTGCCTTGTGCAGCTGCTGTAGTTTCTATATAATGTTGTAGATTAGCATAATGAATCAATTTAATCGGGATTACAACCCCCGCGCATCAAGATGTAATTATACAGTTAGTTAAATTAACCTGATAACAACTCTAGCAATTTGTTTCAAGCTGAATTAAAAAAAAAAATATAATAGAATTGCAGAGAACGAAATACGTAACAGACAGCGCTAGATATTTCTAAGAGATAAAGTAAATTATTGCATCACCGTAAAATATCCCACACTTTGAAATGTCAACCACCAGTTTATGTAATTTTTAACTAAGTTTATGTAATTTGTAACTAAAAACTGATCTAGTGGTTAGCGTAACAAACTACTAAGCCCAAGATCGTGGGTTCGTAGCCCGGCAGGTGGCCCTAGGATTTTTTTAAGGGAGTAAAAAATCCTTAGTTACGCCGTCCTTCGGAAGGGACGTTAAACGGGGGTCCCGAGCCTGTACGATGTCAGGTACTCGTTAAAAATCCCTATCCTAATTAAACCTGGATAGGCAAAATTTAGAGCTCCCGCAGTAGCATCGTCCGATTAGCCATAGCAGCATAAAGTGACGTTAAATGAACAAACAAACTAAAAAACTGAAACACTAAACTTAAGATTCAATTCAAATACATTAATTATTCTATCCGAATGAAAAGAAAATTCCAAAATAAAAATAATTAGTAAAGATGCAAAAAAAAATCATAAAATGAATATCAAAAAATTGTTTTGATATCGTAATAAACTTACTAATATTATAAATGTGAAAGTTTGTATGTTTGTCTCTCTTTCAAGCAAAAACTACTGAACGGATTTGGATGAAACTTTACAGTAATATAGGTTATACATAGGCGGATTTAGGGAGGTGCGCACTGGGGCACGTGCCCTCCCCCTGACATTTGTTAGGTACTGTGGAGAATCCATTATAGTACATGATAGAGGCAAATCACATGATAATAGTGGTTAAAATAACAGAAATAATATGAGTGAAACTATTGTTTTGATATCCTACTAATATTATAAATGCGAATGTTTGCATTTGTGTTTGTTACTCATCACCGCAAAAACTACTGAACGGATTTGGATGAAAATTATTGAGTGAAATAGGTTATACATCATAGGCTTCAGCAAGGGCAGATTTGTGTGTAGGCACGGGGTATGTACATAATTAAAGACAAATCAGAAACTCAGCATCTTGAAATTTGTAGATAGGTTCTTTGTATAGTTTAAGAAAGAAATTTGGATAGTTCCACCCCAAGGGTTTCCCCTTTAATATAATAGGGGTTCAAAGGTTGTATAGAATCCGTCAGTTTTGAAGTTAGACATCTGAAATTTTGGATGTACGAGTAACTTATATTTTAAAATAATTAAATTATTTATTTTAAATGATCTTCCACGAAACTTTATGTGGCAGACCAAATTCCACGCGAGCGAAGCCACGGGCATAAGCTAGTCTAAAATAAAAGAATACACGCCTGTCATTCGAATTGTTGTATAAGGATATTGTAATTAACAGTAGCCAATAGTTATTGATTTTTGTATGTTATGAACAATGAAGAGTCATTAATTCGTGTTTTAATAGATTGTTTTTAAAAACTAAGATCAGCCTAGACAACTTACAATGATCATGAGGCAAAATTGTCGAGATATCGTAACTTGTGAATTATCTATTGATACCAGGAAAATAATAAAAAGTTTAGAGTCGACGATATTGAAAAAGTATTGGCCAATTTGGAACGCTCGCTTTTTCTTGAAGTTCGTGACTTTCCTTAATCTTTAAGTATTTGGGAAAAAGCGAGAAAATCCTCGTGAGGCATCTTCCAGCCAAATGTCACGGTGTCTTTGATTTCTTAAATATTGACTTAACCTTGTCATCGCATCTGGTGACATTTGGCCGAGTAAAATGGTTATTTGGAAATAGGCCATAGTTCAATGTTATTCCTAATTTACTCCGAAAAGTCAAGTCATCCTTGTTCTCTATAGCAATAGTTTTTGAAGTGAACAAATTAATTAATTAACTATTAAGCGTGCCTCGGTAGTTTTGACAGTCCAAAGCATCCCCTTTCTTGTAGATGAGACATATATCTTAGGTTCAATTCTTCTGGCATTCGTTCCTTTTGCCACACGTCCATAATTATATCATGGAATACCTTGGCTACTTCCTCTCCTCTGTACTTTAGCAATTCAGCATGTAGTTCATATGTTTCTATTTCCTTGTGATTCATTAAGTGCCAGATAGCCTCCTGTACCTCAACCAGGTCGGGCAGTTCAAGGATTTCTGCCGCTGACGCTTTCTCAGAAGTAGTCACAACATTGTACTAATATCCTCTTCTATTCAGAAACCAGGCTGCCACCTACATCCTTACATGGCTTGAAGGGCTTTCGGACATTTATTTATGTTTATTAATACAGCATTGTGTTGTTAATTAAAAATACAAATAATTTTTTTGAGAAAAAAATAGGTAAGACATAGCGCTTATATGCATAGGAAAGATAAAACAATATTTCAACATCATAAAATATCCCATACTTTGAAATGTCAACTGCCAGAATTTATTTAATCTTTCCCCTTCGAAAAGAGAAATAAACCTACAATGCTGAAGCACTAAACTTAAGATTCAATTCAAATACATTAATGTATCGCATTGCAAATAAATTCGGAGGTAAAATAATAAGCATACTTTAAAAAAAAATCTTTGTTTTGTTTTAATAATAATAATAATAATAATAAATTCTTTATTTATTCTGGGACAAGCCCCTTTTGAATAACAATACAGGTATAAAGGGTATTATTAAGTGAGAAAGAATTAATAAAAAAACAAAAGTTGCGAATTACCTACAGTGATAACATTTAAAAAGATAACAAAGTACAAGAAATAAAAAAAATAGAAATAAGATTACAATAATTATATAAAGATAAACAATAGATAATTGCATATGTATGCAAATTAAAAAGTCAAGTAGAAACTAAGAAAGCAGAAAATGAAACAAAAATATGAATAACATCAACTTATTAACAATATTAAAAATATAACTTGTTTTTAAAAATATCTAACTGGATGAGTGAAGCGTTTTAGTATTATAAGTAACATTAATTATCTTATGAAGAACAAATAATTAACTCTTAATTAATAGCATACCTCTTGTGATTCGAGAGATGTTCTCCTAAATATTTTTTGTTTATATTTTCTTACAACATTACTTGGATTAATATACGCTTTTGTAATTCTCATACTTTATGTAAATCGAAGAAAACCTACAATTACGGCGTACAAAGGTTCTTAAAATTCTAACTTAAGTAGACAGAAGAACTTAATTGATGCAATGAAGGCGGAGCAAGTTCTTCATTCCTTTAACTAGATAAGTATTCCGGATGAGCGAAGTGTAAAAGGGAGAGAATAAAGAAAGTGGTTAGAACAATGAGTTGAAAACGAGGCCCTTTGAGGGTTGAAACGGGAGCAGTTACGTACTCATCCACTGTAAAATGGAGGAAGGCTTTACTAACTCCCAACTCCGGCGATTCGCAATTGTTATTTCAAGCACGGAGCGGAAACGGCGTTTAGGATTCTGTCATTTAATTCCTTCTGGATCTCCTTACAAAGGTCTCCTTCTGCTTCAAGCTTCCCCTCAATTGACCACTCGTGCTCAGTTTGGAACAGATTTTTCGGAGATTAGGGACTTCCTTATTCCGATTTCGTTACTGACAATAACGGTAAGAGTACAATCAGGGCCAGTTCACTGCATGGAGGCCGTTTACTGATCAAGGTGAACCAGCGGCTACAAGGCAGAAAGGACCTTTCGTATGAACCTTATATCCTGTCCAAACTTTCAAAAAGTTTATTATATATAAGCTTCTGCATTCAAATTCCAACATTTAATAAACATAGTTTGGCCATATTATAGAAGAGATATTTAAAAACTAGTTTCCTTTAAATTCCCAGATTTTTTTTTTTTACAATCACCAGATTTCCTATCAGAGAAATTACTGCTAATGACATTAAAATACATGACCTGAGTGAAATGAATAAGAACAGTACCCAGCGGTACCCCTCCCTTGCAAAAAAAACTGTACCACTAAAACCCATGAAGGGTCTGGGGTTCAGTACATGGTAGAGACTCTACTGTTTCATGGACAACGGTTCTGCAAGAACTTGTCCTAGCTCAGGCTCAACCACCAGATTTTTCCCCTTTATTTTGGGTACCCTATTTTTATATATTTTATAGAGGCTGGGAGGGCGCCAGGAGGGTTCTAGATCCTACATGATCCATCTCCCGCTGCAAACAGACTAAATAAAAGTCATGACCTGCAGCGGGATTTGAACCAGGATTTCCGGCAAGGCAGCTCAGTGCTCTACCACTGAGCCACTCCGCTCCCTGGTACCTCTCCCTTGCTAGATTAAATTTCAGAATTTGGTTATAACTTTCATCAAAGTATTGAGTACTGAAATTTGCCGCGTTTAAATTAGTGATACTTATTGATCATTAAATGAACAATAGTTCCGATTCAATTTCGTACAATTTGAGCATATTGCTTGTTTATTTGTTTTAGTTTATACATAACGTCTCTGGAGCAGGGATGAACCACGCTCGGAGTGCCTTCAATGGGAGGTTTCTCCATACACGCTTTCAAGAGAATCCCTCAGGGGAGTTTTTCGAAGAATACCAAAATACAATATATGCCAAATGGCATTTGTATGATTTCTTAAATAAATATTTGTATTAATTATAATATCTTTATAATTATAAAATAATTCAGTTATATATTCACATCTTGTTCTAGCTTTGTTTTGGAGATATCATAGTTTTGGAAAGGCCACAGTTAGATCTGAAAATATTCAATTTAGTATATTAGGTTACCTTGCCCTTCATTATTTTGTGGTTATTTGCTTACCTGACTATTTATACGATATCTTATTATTACGTTTTACATTGTGCATGCTCCAAGAGAACATATACTTGGTAACATATGGCTCAAAATTAATTAAACATTTTCAAATTTAAATTTTCAAATACTTCAACAAGTTGAAAATATTATAATCCTCGTTTTTTGGTTTCTTACTGCATTCGATGAGGAAAGCCGTTGGAAAGAAATAACTTTTAGCGTTATCTTTTTTTTTAAAGAAGTCTGTTAGAAGCGTATATTAGATAAAAAGTAAGTTGAAGACTTCAGGAAAAATGTTTTGTCATTATTTGTTAATTTATTAATTGTAATACGAGGGTATTATAATAATACAAGTAAATAATATGAATGATATATTATGACATGACAGAAAGGTAAGCAGAGAAACTATCCATTGGACAAAAAAATATATTGGGCCAAACCTTTTTAAAACTTTTCAACCACAATCTGATATCCCTAATCCAACTCACCTTGAATCTATAAAAGCTGAGTTAAGTGTTCCCCACCAAATGTCCCTTCCACCCAAAGCATTCTACCAGTGAGAAATCTCTAATATTAATCACAGATTACATTCCTTTGGTGCTCCTGGACACGACCTCATTGGTATCTACACCTTAAAACTCTTTCGTAGAACATTCCAATACTCACCAAGAAATGTAATGCTATAGTTCGCACCACATTATTTTCGCTACCTCGGTAAATACTTCGTTGTGAATCCTTCGTATTTAATCTTTCATGTGCCAAATCCCTTCTCAGCTCACTCCGAAACGATCAAACATACCACTCATCTGTTCAGCAATGCCATCTTAACGCTAGCGTTGTTTCATTCAGCGTCTTTGTGTTGTACCTATTGTTCGGAGGTCTTTGGGGACGTAAAAAGGCCGAAATTTCACAGAGTTTGGCAGTCGGGATTATTTTACTTATTCACATCCCTTCTTACTTTTTCATCATCCAAACTTATCTCAATAATAGATTATTTGAATTAAATCACAATTAAGTCTATTCATCCGTCATTCTTCAAAAATCAGATGTTTCACAAGGCAGCATTCTCGGTCCAGTCCTCATTTATACAACTGACATCCCAACACATCTATTCAGTTATCCTTACTACAAAGGCTGATGGTACATGTGTATTTTCAATCACTCCTTTTTCAATTATTGTATCCAAAACTCTTCAATAGCAGATCTTGAAAAAGGGTATCTAAAAACTAGGGGATTAAAATCAATGCCTAAGAAGAATCCCATCAAATCACCTTTACCCTTTTCGTAAATCAGCGACTTTCTTTACTTCAGTATTCTCTAAAGTCATCCTACTCATTCCTGTAGGACTGATGTTAACACTTCCAAGAATAAAGTGAAGGTTATGGTGAGGGAAGATCAAGAAGATGCCCAACTGATATGCAACGGCGAGACACTTGAGGTAGTGGAGGAATATACATACTTAGGGACCGTAATCAGTAGCTCGGGTAGGATAGATGCAGAAATATTCCAGAGGTTTCTTCGCAGATCTGTTGGGAGAAACGAAAGCATTAGAGAGCAATTAGAAGTTAAAGAACTTAAAACCACTTTAGAAAGACGCCAACTCCAGTGGTTTGGACATTTCTGCCGTATGAAGGGGGATATGAATCCAATAAAGGAATTAGAGACTCGACCCACAGGAAGGAGACCGCGCGGACGCCCCAGAATTACATACCAAGAGTATATCCAGAGCATTGGAAGCAAAAGAGGCAGATCCCTCAATGAAATGAAGCGGCTAAGCAGAGACCGAGAAGAATGGTTACGCTGGATTGAGGCTCCTCGACTTTAGCTAATGGCACAAGAGGAAGATAAAGAAGGATAAGAATAATAATGATAATTTACCTGAGATTATTTTCAAAAGCTCCTGATAACACTCCTCGTCAATCTCCTGGTATACACCCTAAAACAAAAATTTTGTTATGAATTAAAAAGAAAACAAAAAACAACAAATAAGGAAAGATCATAGAGAAACGTTAATTATTAGAAAGCTTAATATCTGATTGATAAATTTATAAATGCCCAACGAAACATAATTTCTCAATCATATCGATTTCGGGGCTTTTAATCCCCATTAAATGGGGATCTTGAGGATACTCTGTGGCACTAATACCCACCTTTTAAGGGCGAATCGCTTAGCTTGTTCCGGGAAAGGGAGTGGGGGGGGGTGCTTAGTGAATCTAAGATTTCTACCCCCACAGGCTTAATTTTCTATTACCCTCAATAATAGCTCTTTGTAAATACCAAATATCAGATATCCGAGGAAAACATTCGTTTTTATTTTGTGAAAGTATAATTATAATATTTATTGGTCGAGGTGGTTATCACTTTTTCCCCCTTTTTTAATTATTTCCATATTTAATTAGTTACTACCGTTGTAAATATAGCACCTATAAAACTCAATATTCCCGCAATAGTAACCTACCGACAAAGCTAAAAAAAAAACTCTGTACCACTACGACCCTGGAAGAGTCTTGGGGTCGGTAAGTGGTAGAGACTGTACAGTTTATAGGACAACGGTTGGGCAAGGAGGGAATTTGTCCAAAATCATGCCAAACCTCCACTTAAGAGTGAGTCTAAAGTGGTGGTTGATCCATTCCGCTCCTAGCCAGATTTAACACATTTTCAAGTTTCATATATCTACTCACTTATAGTATTACAATCTTGGATTACAAAATAACACAAAGAACAGTTTGGGTGGGTAATACTCGATATTCCCGTTATCGTAAACAACAGATAAATCTAAAAAAATTCTTAACCTCTAAACCTCTTGTTTACGTACGTGATAGAGATTCGTACGAGATTTCGCGCAACTGTCAGGTTTTTCCCCTATTTCGGGTACCCACTTTATTGATGCTGAGTGAGCCCCAGGAGGGTCTCTAGATCCCAAAAGATTCATCCCCGACTGTTTCAGGTTAATTATTTAGTCTAAAACCTGGATCTTCGTCATAGGATCTCAGAGCTCAACCACTGAGCCTACCTGCTGCTTGACAAATCTAACACCGTTTTAATGGTTTTATACGATTTGTAATTATTTTTCATTTATCTTCTTTTTTTATTGCTGTTTTTACATTGATATTATTATAGCCTTGTTTAAAAAATCGTAAATTCAAGGAGACTATCATAATTCCACTGCTTTCCGATCCAGCCAAACGTTTAGGTTAATCATAACCCATATGAAATTCACAAGAAGATTGAAAAAATAGAAGCAATGTCTCCCTTTTGGACAAAATTAACATATGATATAATAAAACAATCCGCGAGTGAATAAGTTTCGGTACAAAACATTGCGTCAGGAATTTTTTAGATACATACCATTCATATTTTAAATTTGAAAAATTTGGATTCAATGGTCATTTTTAATTTATTAGTTAATTCATAATTCTGATGTTACAGCAATCTTTGACTTGCATATCGCACATTTGACAGTTAAATCTTTAACATAATTTTGTTCAGTGTTAATTTCATTTTCTTAAAGTAATAAAATAACAATCTTATCACTTTTTTGTGTCTTATTATTTTCTATTGTTACATCTGTTAGATGTAATTTAAAATACTAGTATGATTGGATTATTAACTAAGTGAAACATTTAGTTATATTTTAAAAATATGATTTTTGTCTACATTGTAAGCAAGAAAATTTTAGTTATTGGCTTAGGAAGTGAGTGAGGACTCTGTTTATTTCAACGTAGCTGTTTTTGTCAGGCGAACTTCTGAATCCGGTCTGCTAATGGCAGCTCGTTGTAGATCGATCACCTTTCTTGATAACAAAATTTATTTCTTATCAAACTTTTATTTCAATAACGTGAGAAATGTATCCCAGGATTAGTGAAGGAGGCAAATCGTTTTCAAGAATAGTCAAAATCTTGGGCAGTTGGACCATGATAGGATATATTTCATATATATATATATATATATATATATATATATATATATATATATATATATATTTGTTAGGATATATTTGTCTTCTTTGGTGGTGAGGTTCAATTCTGGAACAGTTAAGTATTTTTTGTTAAGTTGAGAATTAGCAAGAAAATGAATTATATTTGTGTAAGTATTTTATACATGTTGCAGGCAATAATATGTTTGTTATTGCTTTTGCTCTTCCTCAAATCTCGGTGAACTAATATTTAACTATTCTGTACAACTGTGATTTTTATGACAATTAAACATGATTTCCGATCTTTCTAAATCCTTCTTTTAACATATCTAATAACCCAAGTCGATTAATTATTTTGGGTTGCCTAATAATATAAAATTAATGCAGGATTTTATATATTGCTTAAATACCCCTCCAAATAGTAAACTGTTTATATTAGTTGGAGTTCTGACTTTAATTGAATTAATTAATCGACTTGAGTTATAGGGTTAATTTCAAGGTTTAGAAAAATCGAAAATCACTTTTAGTTATGATATAAATTTTTTTTTGTTAACAGGAGTTTCCACTAATAATAGGTTTCCTTAACATAGTGATTGGACGGCTTGGGACCTATCTAAGGTCCACTCTTCCCGTCGTCCATGACCCATCATGGATTCCTCCACTTCGTTATCCCAGGTCTTCCTTGGTCTTCTTGTTCGCTAAATTTCCATAGGTAGACTACTTTGGGTAGTCTTCCTATAAGTATTCTTTTCAAATGTTCATACCATTTCAGGCGTTTTTTCTCAATATCTTCCGGAATGGTTCTTTCAGCCTCCAACTTTTCTCTGATGGTCGCATTTCTTACTTTTTCCCACCGCTAATATTCCCACCGCTCGTCTCCAGTATTCCATTAGGAGTTTTTTTCCTGAGATTGCTTTTCAAATTCCAAGTTTCTGATCCATATGTCATAATGTTTAATAGTGTTACGGACACAGAGAGAAGGACGGATGGAAGGGATTAGCGTCTTAAGCCGTCGGCGGGAGAAGTTAAGATTGGATTAGAATCTTCTCGAACGTCCCTTTTGTCGGAAGAGATCAAGAAGGTTCTCGACAATCCCAGAACATTATTCCCCTTCCGTGTTCTAGAATATTCGGCCTATTTAAATACCCCCCTCGCCCCGAGTGAGTCAGTCAGAGAGTAGACCAGGTACTGTGATGAACTGTAATAAGTGAGTGTCAGCGTGATTAACTAATCAGTGTTGAACCGGCCAGTGTAATAAGTGTATCAGTGGACTGTGACAGTCTTGTGAGTGCAATAAACCGTTTCTGTTTATTACTGTGTGTCAGTTGGTTATATCAGGAGATTCTTACGGTCCGTGGACTTTAATTAGTGAACTGTAAGTGTTAATTTGTAGTTATAAGCTCTAGCGTAATTTTGTTGTATTTGTACAAATTTATGTAAATATTTGAGTCATTTAGACTTAGTAACATCTTATATTATTGTAATAATTAAATAGGAGTTAGGCCTAGATAATAAATATTTAGATTTTTGTTATTGTAACTTTATATCAGTTTAATAATTTAATTGTATTCTTTTTGTCACTTTGTTAATAAATATTAGTATCTTGAATTTAGGAGTAGTTTAATTCATTTTGGCACCCAGTTGCCCGTTACAGTAATATACTATTGTATATATATTTTTTTGTTTTGAGGATATTGTTTCTATTACATAATACCGAGTTGAGCATTGATATGGTTTTATCACCATCTGAAATGTTTCTTTTTATTTCCATATCACATGGACCATCCATTTCAATTATGGAGCCATGATATTTAAAATGAAATGAAAGGTGAATAGAAAACTTGAGGAGTAGTTTGTAACACACCGCCACACAATCACGCGCATCTTAATCCCCATAGATTTTCTGATTGTTCAGAAGATTTTATATTTTTATATATTTATATTTATAAATATATAAAAATATAAAATCTTTAGTTTGAATATTTTAAACTATATAAGCATGATGCCTAATTGTCGTACAGATTAACTTTATGTAAGTTTTTTGCTAAGTTTTTACTGTAAATTTGTGCCTAATCTGCAAATATCTCTGGCTTATGAATACAAATACATTTAGATGGTAGAATTATCTTTTTTTCTTGTAATTTTTATATAAATAATCACTATAGTCATTGATTGCAAATTAAATGCGTTTTTCTAATAATCTTTTTTAATTTCTAAAAGTGGAAGACGACATATATTCTATATATATTGAGAATAATTAATATATTCAGGCCAAGTTTAGCGCCCCATTTTCCACGGTTCTTGATCCCGACCTCCCGAAAAGCTATCCATTGACACTGTTGCTGAACTCCTTTTGTATTGGATTATTGCACACACCTCTTACAAGATGCTTTGTGGAATTCAGTTCGTAACGCAAGAAGGCCTTACGTACTTCGGTAGGACTTCTTGCAACATAGCTAACGAAATGTTTATCAAGATCCTGGTTACTTTCAGGGTATGTGGTATAAAAGAATGTTTTTATGAAATAAATGTCTGCTTTTATTATTTACAAAATTCAAAATGGAATAAGATGACTTTTATTTACTATTTTTATGTTTACAGATTGTAATGAGCTGTTATTGATCCTGTATTTTTTAATGATATTCACTTTCAATACAATTGAACGGACACTTTTTTTTAATACCGTTAAATATGACCGTAGAAACAAGCTATTTCCGTGTACATTTTTAAAGAGTTTAACCCGGACACTAGGCAGCCCAAGCTGCATGAAATATAACCACCGCATTCTGAGAACGGTGTATAATGGACAATTCGCTGTTGGATTGTGAATTTTCCAGCTGGTGACACAGATTAATTGATAAATAATCTATTGCTCCTTTACTCCCAGAGGTGAAACCATCATATCCACATCGAACAGCATGGATATTGACATAATGAAACAACATTTATAAAAAAAAAAAATGCATTGGTTAACCCGAAGGTACCAAAACTGTTACACGCATATTTCACGACCTACAGTATAAATACTAAACGGCTGGGTTACGAAGTCTTCCCTCATCCGCTTTATTCGACAGACTTTTTTTCGACAGATTCCCACTTGAAATTCGCACTACTTCCTTAAAAGTATAAATTGACAAAAATTCTCAAGTCAAAGACGCTTTTTCAGACTTTATTTCATCACAGAATCCTGAATTCTTTGGTTTTGGGATTGAATATTTGATAGCATGTTGGAAAAATATTTAGAAAATGAGGATATTCAATATTTTGAATAAATATGTTTTGATTTCATAAAATTGTTTTATTAAACAATTTTAAGCTTTCCTTTCAAAAGGGACATTTCATATGAAACGTAGCGATATTATAATAATAATAATAACCACAATATTTCCTTTAAAAAGCTATGCTTCCTAAAAGATAAAATATATAAACTAGGACAAGTTAGCTTCCACGATGCATGCCACTTTACATAAGTTCCGTCACAGGATAAGTTCTTTCTTGTACCAATTTACGTTTATCGTGAAAGGGCAAAGGACTTTCGTTTGAATACACATTTCCTATTTCTTTTTTGTTTAAAATATGTAGACTATGTAACTGGTTTAAAAAATACATTATTTAGATTTAGACGTAAGCTTTTTTGTAGTATATTATGTATAATATATATATGCACTAATATATAGTCACTAATAATAAGATAAATTATTATAAGATTTTTTTTTTTAATGTTTTATTTTTTCTGTGCTTTAATTGTTTCGGGCGTTGACTATTAACATGGAGGTCTAAATTTTGTTAGCGGCACTTCGCAAGCAATCAATACGGTCTCATCAGCATATCTTATGTTCCTGATAATTTCCCCATTAACCTTGATACCTTCATTCACTTTATCTAATACATTTCTAAATATTTTCACGAACATATACGAGGAGAAGGGATAAGAATTGCCGCACATATTTTCGATATTCATATTTTCAGTGCATAATTTGTTGATTCTGTCGCCGCCTGCCCCCAATATAGATTGACAATTATGCGAACATGATATTGATAATAAACATTTCTACTTTCTGAAGAATTTTTGTGAGCTTCTCGTGGTTGGCATTATCAAATGCCTTAGCGAAGTCAAGAAAACAAAGATTTCAAAGAAGTCTTTGTTCAAAGTTCCACAGTGTTGAATAAGAACAACGAGTTAACGACGGCTTCTTGTTTAGTTATATATAATAAGTTATTATAAACCTTATAATTAAGGCTTATATTATGTATACTAATATTTTTTTAAGGATATCATAGAAAGTGGTAACACGATATTATTAGCGTTTCCATCTAGAATATAACCATATTCTATATCTATATAATAAAATAATAATTATATAATACTGCCAATAATAATAATATATGCGGGCGGCAAACATGAAAGGGAATATGTTTTGGACAAAGAACAGATCTTTGGCTCCCCTTTATGGTCAAGTTCCTGAGAAGGAGGAAGAGGGGGGCAGAAAAACTCTTGAGATAGAGAGAGAGAGAGAGAAGGAAGGAGCACTCTGGAGACGTACAGCAAGGAGGAGAGATCTCGCGGAAGAAGGAGCCGACGAACAAAGCGGACCGAGAAGATGAAGAGTCCCGGGGGCGACAAGAAGAAGACCTACCTGTAACCCAATCTACCCCTGTTCACAGATAAGTTTAAATTATTTCCTGTAAGGTATTTTATGGCAATCCTTTTTATCTATTAAAATCTGAATCATAATAAAATAATAACCAATAATTCTATTGGTGCTTACATACCCCAGATACACTATTTATTTATAAATAATATATTGAAGGTATAATAGATGAGTAAATTGGTAAACACAAGAACTGAACTTTGGAACTACTTGTTCCCGTAAGATTTAAATTATAATGGGCTTAAAATTGATAGTACTGAGTTGCTGCGGACGATCCCGGTTTCAATTTTGGCAATGGCAGATAAATCATTTAATATCTGTACAGCCATAGTTGAACACAGTGAGAAATGGAGGACGTCATTGGGCCCGCCCAGGTTCTATAAAGTGAGTACCCATAACTGAGCGGTTAAGCGTAATCTAGGGCTCATCTCCCCCCCTTTACTAACGTTATCCAAGAAACGGTACATACCGTACCATGTACAGAACCCAAAACTTCAATACCTCATATTTTTTTAAATTGATAAAATATTTCCAAGACAGAAATGTAACAAAACAATTTCCTCGTTTAAAAATAGAACACACCAGTGTTAAGGTTCATTTAAGCCTGTCAGTTTCAGTTTTCGGATTAGTGAAAAATGACATTCTCATGCGACAACAAGAAAAGTACCGTCATGCCCAGACCAGTTCGGTAACTGTGTTGTCAATGCCGCCTCAGTAACTCTCGATCTGTCTTCAACGATATTTTCAGAGTTCCATTGACGTGAATTATTTTGTTTGTTTGGAATAACCGATAATGAAAAAATCCTTAATGACAATTCCTTCAAAAAATATCAACTTTTGTAGGATTTATCCTATTTTAAATACATGGCTACTCCATTCTTTACATTTTTTTCTTTAATTATTCTTTTTCGAGTAAATTTTGAGCGACATTGGCAATTCCTCTTTTGAAAACGTCCATAGCGTTGGGTGCTCTATGACTGAAGGGAAATGAATACAGAGTTAGCACTAGCGTATGGGAGTGTAGATAAAAAGTGCTAGTAATTTCCAAAAGAATAGTACAATTATTTTATCAAAGTAAACAGAAAAATTATGTATATTTAATTATGTAAGTATGTACATTTAAGTTGGAATAAACCGACTTCAGTAAATACTTAGAATAAATCGACTTGAGTAAATACTAAATATCCATTTCCCTCCTCAGGACACTGAAAGGTCTACTTTTCACTTTGAAGTGGAACGGTATGTCTCAAAAGGATCACCAGATTCTAAAGTTGATAAATTTCTGAGACTTTCTCACTTTTCTTTTTCTATATTCAGCCAAAACCTTCTCAACGTAATTTAAGAAGTTTTCAATTGACATAAAACTGTTAAATACTATTTAAAAAAATCGTTTTATACTCAAAAGTATTTCGGGCCCATATTCGTTTTTTTTTACAAGTAAAGTACTACTCACGGGTTAATACTTCTGGTAGTAATTACCGTTAATATAAAAGTCTTAAATACCAAGTTTAGTAAGAATTTAATAATATCAAAAAGAGATCTTACATAAATGTTAAGACCGTGGAAAAAAATCCAACGAAAAGCCCTTAAGTCTCCAAACTAAAACAGAAATTGAAATTATCTGTCCAATATTTCGCCTATACAGGTATCCTCAGGGTAGATAGAGAGAAAAAACAAACAAACAAAACATGAATAATGCACCCAAGAAGCATCCCTCCACCTTCAAGGCTCAAATGCAACTAATGAATCATAAGGAAGGTTACTCGAACCCGGCTGAATAAGGTTACTCGAACCCGGCTGGATAAGGTTAGATAAAAACAGCTGAAAAATACTGGAGAATTTGAAAATTCAACATACACTCATCAAACTACAAAAAGCACAACAGGAAAAAATAATTGTAAACAACACCAACACATAAGACAAAAACATATAAAAATGAAAGTAAAATTGCAATGAAAAAAACAAACAAAAAAAAACAACATTATCAAGACACCAGTGGATTTATGGCTATTCCACAAAATATAGTAATATTAAAAAATTAAAAAGAGACCTTACATAAATCATTTTTCTGCGGTTGACAGTTGATAACACGCTCCACTTTATGAACCGATGCTTGTTATAATGACGATGTAGGCCAAGTGTAGTGAGTAAAGATAGAGTATGTACTCAGAAAATGATAAGCTCGTCCTATCTCCTCAAGCAAATGCTTTCTTTTGGTGGGAATAAAAATCCAATTATTATATCCACTGTATGCTTAGCTAAATAGAGTAAGTGCTCCTAAAATTATTCTCTTGAATACCGGATCAAGCGAATGCAATACTTGCTAAGATGGTTGGAGTAGATGTCCAATTGACTTGGTCAGGGAGAAAATAAAACGTACTTAACCGCATTGTTTTATATTTTGAGTTATATAATAGCGATCATTTAATATGTTTTAATAAACTCATAGAGACCCAAACCTAGCATATATATATATATATATATATATATATATATATATATATATATATATATATATATATATATATATATATATATACTCTACAAAATCATTTATTTGATTTAGAAAAATGGTTCTATAAATGGCAAATCAGAATAAACGCCTCAAAATCGAGCCATGCAAGCTTCTTTCTACGCAAAGCTTCGTGTCCAGCAGTCAAAATTGACAACGACGAAGTACCTTCCAAAAATTATGTACGTTATTTCGGACTATACTTGGACAAAATACTTACATGGAACGTACATACAAACGTACATAAAAAGACAAGAACTGACAAGACGGTACAAACAACTATCACATCTTCTGGACTACAGATCTTCACTCGACTTACGGAACAAACGACTTATCTATAACAGTATACCAAAACATATTTGGACATATGGAGCAGAACTTTGTGGCTCAGCAAAAAAAGTTCACATACTTCTTCTTCTTTTATTGGCGCGACAGATGCTTAAAGCGATCCTTGGCCTGCTCAATCTCCAAGCTCCATCTGCTTCGGTCCTGCGCATGTATGGAACTTATTCTCAGTTTCTTGAGATCTCCCAGAACGCTATCCTTCCACCTGCCCCTTGGTCTCCCTCTACGCCTCACTCCATCAGGGCAGTTCTCGAACACTCTTCTAGCAGTTCTTTCTCCTCCCATTCTCAGCAGGTGACCCAGCCACTTCATCCTCTGTAACCGGGCGAAAGAGGAGATCGTCATGTCATCATACCTTTCATATAACTCTTTTATGCGTTTTTTTCTTATGCGCCATACACTGTTTTATTGGACGGGCCCTACGATGCGTCTGAGGATACGCCTTTAAAGTTCACATACACAAGATACAAACAACACAGTCCAAAATTCTCAGAAAAATTATTAATGCACCATGGTGTATTTCGAATCACACTATACACAACGACATGAACATTCCCACTATAAAATCATATATCCATAACATATACATTACATATCCACTCATCGACACAATATCACCCAAACCCATTCGTTCTTCCGCTTTCCTACTCCCTGTTACGTGGACTGGATAAGAAAAGATTAAAAAGACATTGGCCAAGAGACCTACTCAACAATTGATATTTTTTTTTCCCCAAATAATTCGATGATCATGTAGAAAAGCGAAGAGAAAGACACTTCGATCAAATTTGCTGGATGCGCAATTGCGCAGGTGCAAATGAAAAATTAAATAATAATAATAAACTCTAAATTACTAAAGTAAAAAAACAAACAAAGAATATCTCATTTTCAATTAATTTCATTACAAATTAAAATTATTAACAGCATTACTGACCACTAAGGTACTAAGCCTTATTGATCAAAAAATTACGTTTTGATTTTAAACTCTGAACAAATAAATTTGACAGTAGGTAAAAAAACGACTAAAATAAATAATATAATTCGCTCAGAAAATTATTACTATTTTCATATTTCATTCTAAACTTTTGGACTTCGGCTAACATACAATTTTATTTACTTCTAACTTATAACACTTCAAGCCCAACTTTAAGCTTCAAAGTATATTTATATATATTAACAGCAATATTAGCCAAGGATAACCTCAATGTTAACTGCAGTCCTGTCAATACCACCTTCTGCCATCCCACTTTAGAATCCGGTGTCCCAGGCAAAGGGAAGAGAAGCACGCATTCCTTCAAAACCTTCCGAATACTAACTTACCTTATATTTAATACTATCAATAAAACTTTTTCACTTCACTTATTGGGTTTCTAAGACGAATTAATTTTCGAAAAATCGAGGAAAACCATCTGAATCGTAAATCAATAAAAAATATTTTTATAATTTATTTTATTGTTATATGATATAATTTTTTAAATATTTTATTTGAAAAGAAAAGATATGACCTCTCCGTGGTGGTGCCTTAACCATCTCGGCCACCCTGGTTCGCTTCTCGGTCAGTCATATTCCTCCATTCCACTGATCCTATATCTCCGTGCTCTCGCAATTTGCGATGTATACACGGGGAGAATGTTAATTGAACATTAATTTATTTTTGGATCATGTAGACTTAAAGTCATTAATATTATTATAATTTATTTTGTTGTTATATGATATAATTTAGTTTCAATGTTTTAATATTTAATAAAAGAATTATTTATTTTTTTAGAATTAATCGTTGAATTTTCAACACCATGTGCATTAATTTGGTTGACATTCAGATTAACGACGATTCCTTTTATGTATTGGATGAAAAAGTTTAGATTTCTGGATATTTTTTTGTATGTCAATTCAAAGATTTATTTACATTAAACGATATATCATTAATTTAAGAATGTGAAAAATGTTATGCCTGCGAGTAAGATATATCTTCATAATTTTTTAAAGTCTCAAGAAAAAGTTTCGAAAGTAGGTTGGAGTTAGAGAGGCCTGTAGTTTCGAAGCAGAGAAAGGGAACAGAACTTAGCGAATGTAACAGGAGCCTAGGAGGTCACCTGAAAGGAAACTAATTGCCTGGAGGAACTTATTGTAATAGAAGGGAGTAGATTTTAAATTAAACAGAAGGTGAATAATAATAAGAGAATTTATAATAATATACATTAAACTAACGATAGGAGCACGAAGGTTTAAGTGTGCGCGCAAGTCTGAAGATCTAAAAGTAACTTATTTATTCTGACCAGATGGAGAAAAGTGTAAAAGAACTAACTAAAGCGAAGATACGAGGTTTACGTAAAGAATGACCTTTTGGAATAGCGTTTCACAGGACTATGTATAAGCGTTTCAACATTTTTTTCTACTAACCAGGTAGGGTCCTTACAAACCTACCCAATAAAATGTAGATTTCAATGTATTTTTATAATGTAGATTATAGATCTTAACTAAAATGAAAGGAATAAATATATTAGGATAGTTAACTGTGCGCAAAGTTAAATAAATTTACGTATAACATTTTACAATACTAGTTATATAGAAGCATTTGCATGTATTCATTTTAATTTTGTATTATATTGTAAATAAAATTTTGGAGGATGTGAAAAAAAAATACAATACTAGCTTACTAATAACAATTAACATGCATCATGTACTCGATCGTACACCGATTGTAGGTGGCATATGTGAATAAAAACTGCAAAAGATATAAAAGTCGTTAAACAGTCTGCAAACTAATTTTTAATAAGAGTGTACATATTTATAGGATATTTACTGTCATATATAAGGCACCATGCTTAACTGGAGTCTTTACGAGTCAGTAAAGAAATTATAAAATGAAAATATTAAATATATCCTCGTATAAAAATCGTAGTCTATATGACATGTATAAAATATAAGTCAGGAGATCCTCATACAAGACTGAAAAGAAAAGAAACTGCTCAACGTTTTCGCCTACTTCAACATTTACTAGACAAACGTTCAAAGCTCCCTATTAATTACAAAAGACTCATTTACATGACAGTTATCAGACCTATTTGGACATAAGGAGTTGAGCTTTGGGACTCTACCAAACCATCCAATTCATCTCGTATCCAATCCTAACAATCCTTTGTGAAATCCTCAATGTTCCTTATTATGTCACAAACAAACTCATCCATCATGATCTTAATATCCCATATGTTGCTGATTTGGCCCAAACTAGATACCTATCCTTCCATGAATTGCTCCATACACACTTGAATCCGCTAGTCTCTCAACTTGCTTCCCATAATATTTCTGATAACCCTCCAAGGCGTCTGAAAAGATGGCCTCGAGACCTTCTACTATAGAACTTTATTGGAGTGCTTACAATGAATAGTTCCTCCACAAGTGTTTTTTTTTTTCATGTCCTTTGTTCATACAACAGATTTACTTGATGTAATATAATTACAGTTTTGAATATCAATAAATTATTCTATTCTAAAAAAAAAAGTCAGGAGAAGGTAATTTTACTGAACATACAATAAACTGTTTTGACAGCTGTAGGTTCAGTAGGAAAGTAGAAATTACAAATGTTTATAGCAATCTCAGTTACTTACTCCTATTTTTATGCTATTAATTTTGCGATCAATAACACCTTTTATATGAAAAAAAAACAATATTTTTTTTACTTACTAACTTTTACATGCCTTAATTATATTTTAAGTAATGAAAGAATTACAATTTATTTTCTGAAACGCCTATGGACAAAACCCATTTGGAAATCCTCATGACAACAAGTCGTTTTAAGAATTATTTCGGTGCAATATTCTCAGTGGTTCAGGCAAAGACATTCAGACTAATTACAACGTAGCAGGCAATATAACTTTGCATACTGAACCTCACATCCCAAAAGTTAACAATGTGGTCTCTCTGCAAACAATTCCAGGACCACGACGATGAACGGACAACCTCACACGCTCATGCCAGGTAACTCTCATAGAAGGTCAAAGAGGGGTTTCATATTGGCTTAACATTATTCCAGTTCAAATCGTGTATTGCTTTCTGGTTGTCAGTAACATAGCGGGCATATTTGAATTAAAATTTCAGAAGTTTTTAAATCAAATAAATTTGAAAAAATCAGTGGCCAAATGGACAAATAAACCTTTTCAATTCTTTTTCTAGCCCTGTAAAGTAATTTATAAAAAGATTTTACATATTTACTGTCATATATAAAGCACTATGATTAATAAGAATCTTTAAACGACAATAGATACATTATAGATAAGAATAATGAAATAATAAGGAAAGTCTTCATCTCGATTTGTTCTGTTCTGAATCGGGAAGACGTAAATGTTGTTGTTTTTACCCCCAAGCTCTATTACTAATTAAAACGTCTTATTTTCTTTAATTGAAATTTAAAACTGTAGTATAACAATACAACAAGAAAATATAATGAATGATACTTGATGACATGGATAAAGGCAAGTAGAAAAAATACCCAGTAGTCAATTTCTTTTCAGACTCTCCGAAGGATTATCGGGAATTGAAGATCGGCTAGGTTTGAAACTATTGGAAGAAAAAAATTTGGAATGAATGGATTGGTATCGGGTTTGGGCCAAATTATGGATGACTTTGTTCAAAATAAAGTAAGGAGAACCGATGAATTTCCAATGGTTGTAAAGATTGCAGAGGAATTGGATGGCTTGGCTGAGCCCCCAAAGCTCTACTCTGCAGGTCCAAATAGGTCTTATAATAGTCATGTATATGAGCCTTTTGTAGTTAATTGGGAGCTTAGAGTGTTTATTTAGTAAGTGATGGAGTAGTATGAAACGGCGAGCAGTTTCACTTAAAATATCAAAACTGCTAGCTGAAATTCCAAGAAAACGAATTAAAGCATTGCTTGAGTTTGCTCTTAAGCTATTTAATTTGACAGTAATGCCCATAGACCTTTTTTTTAGTTTAAACTAATCATGATTTTTAACGCCCTACCTATTTCTTCGTTTGTTCTCCGTCAGCATCTTTCGACTTAATGCTGATATAGATCCCGTAAACATAAACAATAACACTACCTTGTGAAATTACAGTAATAAACCAACCAAATTATAACAAAAATATCTATTGTTATTACTTTGTATTATTATTATTATTATTTAATTTTCATTTGTAGCTGCCCAATTGCGCATCCAACTAATTTGATCCAGCTGTTTTTCTCTTTGCTATTGTACAGGAACATCGAGTTTTGGAATGAAATATCAATATTTGAGTAGATCTCTTGACCAATGTCTTTTTAATCTTTTTTTATCATATCCAGGTAACAGGGAGTAGGAAAGCGGAAGAACGAGTGGGTTTGGGTGATATTGTGTCGATGAGTGGAATGTTATGTATTTGTTGTGAATCTATGATTTTATAGTGGGAATGTTCATGTCGTTATGTATAGTGTGATTCGAAATATACCATGATGCAATAATAATTTTTCTGAGAATATTGGACTGTGTTGTTTGTATCTTATGTATGTGAACTTTTTTTGCTGAACCCCAAAGTTCTGCTCCATACGTCCAAATAGGTTTTAGTATACTATTATAGATAAGTCGTTTGTTCCTCAAGTCAAGTGAAGATCTGTAGTCCAGAAGATGTGATAGTTGTTTGTACCGTCTAGTCAGTTCTTGTCTTTTTAATTTTGTATGTACCTTTCATGTAAGTCTTTTGTCCAAGTCTAGTCCCAGATAACGTACATAATTTTTGGAAGGTACTTCGTCGTTGTTAATTTTGACTGCTGGACACGAATTTTTGCGTAGAGAGAAGCTTACATGGCTTGATTTTGAGGCGTTTATTCTGATTTGCTATTTAAATAACCACTTTTTTAAATAAAATAAATTATTTTTGATTTAATTTTATTTTAATTTGATGATAATGATGATTACTTTGTAAAAACTTATTTAATCTCTTAACAACCGGGTATGTATCCTAGGGATCTGGAGACTACTGTGGCTCACCCAGCCACTACAAAGTAGGTATGTTATTACAGTTTAACTTGACGTATAAATGTGATCTTGGACAAGTTATCTCATGCACAACGTTGTCCGAGAAACAGTACAGTCTCTACTATGTACTAAATCCAAAACTCATATGTCGTACTACAACAGTTTTTTATTTTTTTTTTATTTTTTATCTTTCTCAACCGAAATAAATCTGTCACGCAAAAATCTGTAGTACCATTCTCAACGAGGTAGTAAAAAAGGGTGAAGTGCGCGCTAACCTGGTTACGTTCCGAGTGGAATATACTGTGGCCTGCTAGCGATGTGTTTACGAGCGCCACTGTTAGAGGGCCATCTGAATTACAAAGCTGTTGCCAGCCCGCTAGGCGATTAGCTGTATTTAATAGCCTCTGCTTTTTATGTCTCCATTTCTTCCTGACATTTTTTAGCATGCCCTATGTCTACATCAAAAGCAGGCTCGCGTTCTGTTCATTACGAATCAGAGGGGGACATCTGCCCATGAGGTTGCGAAAGAAATGGCTGATCCATTTCAAATTGGTCAAATTAAGACACTTCTGAGTGTTAGATCGTTATTGTAAGGATTTATAATAATTAGGATGAGTTGGAAAATGGGTTACGAATGATTACATAGATTAGGGATAAGCTTGACACTTGTGGGAAGTCGGTAATCAGTGAAAGTATGTTGGGAAAAGAACTGTTAATGTCAATGTAAAATATTCTGTTGGGTAGAAATAGGTGGGGGATATGAATAAATAAACATTTTTTCCTCACTGTTTTCATCTTCGCCGTTTCAGGCTACTACAACATTTACTAGACAAACGCTCTAAGCTCTCAATTAATTACAAAAGACTCATATACATGACAATTATTAGACCCATCTGGACTTATGGAGTAGAGCTTTGGGGCTCTACTAAACAATTAAATTCCTCTCGTATTCAATCCTTACAATCCAAAATCCTCCTTTAAATCCTCAATGCTCCTTAATTTGTTACGGACAAAGTAATCCATAACGACCTTAATATCCCATTTGTTGCTGATTTGGCCTGAATCCGATATCAATCTTTTCTTGACAAACTTTATTCCCACTCAAACCCACTTCAAGTCTCTTAAATTCCTGATAATCTCCCGAGGCGTCTGGAAAGAAGATGGCCTCGTGATCTTATAAGTTGAACTTTTTATTTGTGTACTACCACTGGGTAGTTTCTCCACATGTTTTTCATGCTAGTATGTATCAGTCATTCTATTTACTTGTTGCATTAGTATAAGACAGTTATAAATATCATTGAATAAATTAATTTAAAAAAAAAGATTTATTTATTAATTATATTTATCTAATCTAAGTTAAATAAAGTGGAAATGAGTTTGTATTGTTATAGATCAGTCTGTTATAGGTGTTGCTCTGGTTTGTCTGAGAGAAAGTGTTTCGAGACCAATGAGATTTCGAGGTTCACTAAAGATGGAAAAGCGTGGAACTCCTTAGCGCGTTGGATTTTTTTTTCTTAGCTGCAGCAGTACCTAGCTAGCTTCCTATCTCTGGGTTTCTTCTCTTAATTATCACATTTACTTATTATAAGTTAATTTCAGATATATATGATTTGATGTAAATGCTCAGTTTGAACTGTTTTTCCTATTGTATGACTTTGCGGAGATTTTATTTGCATAATGGCTCTTTATTTTCAAGAATTCCGATGGATGACATTAGTTTTTTTTTTGTTGGTTGGCCGTTTTTATATCCTCTCTCTTGTTGGCAAAGTTTGAAATTTCCCAGTCTTTGATTTAGTAAATCTTGGGTGAAATCAATCGATAAATCTGTTGTTCATCTTTAATATTAGCAAAATCTTCTCCTATATAAACATATAATGTTTTATTGGTGTAACATTTGATGATGAATCGGTTTACTTCAGGCATTAGATGGATTATTAGATCTTATAATATTATGCGAGGAATTCACAATTAAGGGATATCTAGTTGTTTTTTTCCGGCTTTACTTCGTTTTTAAAACTTGTGTCCCCATCATCAAAATTGAAAAAAATATTATTACTGTTTTAGATATTTATGCTGTTCTGAGTAGATTTAACATATTATTTTCTTTTAGGAGCTTGAGGCATTGCTGATCTACCTGGTGTAAGATTATATTATGCGAATGGTACCTCCAATCTACTTGGTAGTGAAAGAAAAATTATAGATCAACAATCATTATATTCTTATAATTTCCTTTTTTTCTTTTTTCAAACTGGATTTATTGTAAATTTCATCTTCGAGAAAAAAAAACCTGCTTCCAGTCAATTATTTTATTCTTTATAAACAAAACGTTTCGACACTATGGTGTCATTCTCAATCATTCCCTTTTCTGCATTTTTTCAACTTAAAAAAAAATAACAATAATTACATTACTATAAATAATTTAACATAAATGTCCAAAGATAACATTACTATAAGTATAAATACCTGGAAAGTCAATACTTTTAAATAATTCTTAAGGAGATCTATAGTCCTCCATGGTCAAACCATGGACCATCTTTGGACATTTATGTTAAATTATTTATAGTAATGTAATTATTGTTATTTTTTTTTAAAGTTTAAAAAATGCAGAAAAGGAAATGATTGAGAATGACACCATAGTGTCGAAACGTTTTGTTTATAAAGAATAAAATAATTGACTGGAAGCAGGTTTTTTTTTTTTCTCGAACAATCATTATATTTAAATTTAAAATAAATATTCTAATGTAATTGAAAACCATTTTAAAAAGCTCATATATTACCTGAGTTTTGTGAACACCATGTGACTTTACGACTGTCATTTACGATGTCAGTACGATTAGAAAAAGAATATGAAGATTTACGACATTATAATCATCGGATCTACTAGACTAAACAAATGTTTTGAATCCGATATAGATGTAGTTTAAGGAGATATCGGTATAACATATGTATGTATTTAGTAGAGATGGTTACTTAACAAATTTTATTTGTGAATTTCTTTTTTTGTTTTGATTTGTTCTTAGAAGTCCGGGAACAATATAGGTTTTCTCAATGATTTTGATTTATTATTATCCAGCACAGCCTAAGTACTTGATCGTCTATAAAGTTAATGCAGTTTCTATTAATTATAAACTATTGCTCGGAATCAAACATTTTACGACTCGGTTACGAGACCTGGCCTCCTCCACCAGATTCTTCCAATATCCTCTGTTTTGCGCAGCCGTCCTCCAGCTCTTGATTCCCAGGATATTCCTTGCGTTTCCATCCACACCATCCGACCACATAAGCTTCGGTTTCCCCATTACTCACGTGCAGTGAAGAAATTCTGTCAAAACCTTTTTAGAAATGGCCTCATCTTCAATTCTAGCCACAAGGCCAGCCTATCGCAATTTTCCGATCTTTAAGGAGTAAACAAGATATACTTCGTTGTACATTCTATAGACTTCGTTGTTTGTTCTCCTTCGCCAGTTACCAGATAAACTCCACAATCATAATTTTACATTAAGAGCACTATGCTATAATAAAATAAGCAATATCTGACAACGCATTATCATTACCGCATTAAGTTATGCTTCGTTCTTTTTATGAACTACAACTGGAGTAGGTATTGTATTAACGATCCCTTTTACCTCGTTCCAGCGCTGACGTAATGGAACCTTTATAATGGCGTGGAGCTGTAGTACAGAAGTTAGGTAACCTTGCTCTTCGGTCGGAAGGTAATAGATGGCTATCACTACGTAAGCTCATTAACAGTGTGAGGGGTCAATTATCTAACAAAGGGGAGGAAGTGTTTCAAGCGGATACATGTTACATTAGGAAATATCTGGGGTAATTTGGAATTGATACTAGTCATTCATTGTTGGATTGACGGGTATTGAAGAGGTTTTCAATCTTGAGAGGAAGGTGTTGATCTTCTAATTTAGACCTTCCGCTTGTGTCATTGATGATTCTTTCTAGGATAAAAAAAAACCTGTACCAATGAATTTTATACAGGGCCTTCATTACGTGGTAGAGGCTGCACAACAGTGCATCTTGAAGAACGGTTGTGGAGACAGGTGATTTTTCCTAAATTACTGTCAACCGAAAGGTTTTACCCATATTTTGGGTACCCACTTTATAGAAATTGGAAGTTAAGAGAGTCCCAGATCACAAAAGATTCATCCTCAGCTATTAAAAGATTAAATAAAAGCTAACATAGCCGGTTTTGTACTCAAAACCTTCGGCTCTACAACTAAGCCAAACTGATTTCTAAGATATTTTAAAAATTTAAATACACTGTACTGTTTGGATTTAGTTGGACGAGGATCATTGAATATAGAGGTACTTCTCATGCTTGCTTTGTTTTTAAAAAGTTTGCTGTAACATGTGGTACCTGCATACTTGACATATTTAATTGGAATATTGCAGCAGCCCTACGTGTGGCCAAACGTTTAATGACTTTCGCAGTTTGGTGATTTCTTTTTCAAAAATG
The DNA here is from genome assembly GCA_037127475.1 of Arma custos. NCBI lineage: Eukaryota > Metazoa > Arthropoda > Insecta > Hemiptera > Pentatomidae > Arma > Arma custos. Next base: position 19,321,634 of record CM073759.1, on the reverse strand, counting down.
GATCATCTATTTAGGTTTTTGTGTAGTCGAATATTCCAGTTTAAACCGTTCTTGTTTTTTCGGGCTTTGTTCCAAGTCGGTAAAAAATACACGGTTTCGATTTTTTATTTTTGGTGCACTGTATGGATAATATTTTTTATGATGTACTCTAGGCTCGTGTGAAGAAGAAAGATTTTTTTCTGGGGTTGGCATATTGAAATATAGCATTTTGAATTCATAATTATTTTATTATTAACCGATACGAATCTGAATGAACTAGTAAAATACTTGCAGTCAGGGGATGTCGATTCTGTTTATTGTTCTTTATTCACAGAGAATATAATTAAAACGAGCAATTTTCTCATTAAATGAGACCCAAGCCTTATTCAAATTGTGACAGTAACTAGAGTTCACACGGTGTTGAAACATTTCGCTTGCATAGGCCTATTTCCCCAGAGCGCTAAGAAATCTTTTGTTCATCAACAACCAGAGACTACTCCACTGTCCTCCATGGGGGCAGTCAGGCTGAGTTTTCTTTTCTTTCCGACGATCTTTCTCATAAATGTTTCTGACTGGATTGGTGTCAAGGTGTTCCGTGAAGACATTTGCCGCTGGGAAGGAATAATTGGAGTTGCCAATTATATTCCATGACAGTAAGTATAGTCTGGTGGTGTATAGTAAATGGAGACAGAATTCGGGCATTACACCGTTGAACCAATAATAGAATACTTTCTAGCCATGAAGAAAATTTTTTGTTTGTATTATTGACAATAGTCTTAGGTTTAAATGTTGCAATTTAATAGAATTCATTTTCAGAAACAACGTAGTTGTTGATACTGAAGTAAAAAAAAAAATATATATTTCAGAGCATCCAAAAATTCAATTAAAGCTAATATTAAATTAATATAATTAATTAATATTAAATAAAAGGCAATAAATAACCCTGTAATAGTTTTGCTATGTAAAGAAAAGAATTTTAATGTTCATATTGACCTTGATAATATATGCGGAAGAAAGTGGTCCGGGTAGAGGTCACAATGAATTTCTCGTAGACTTGGAGACAAACTTTATTGATTAGCCAACGTTTCGACCTACTTTGTAGTTCTTCTTCAGGGCTATATGCAAAATACAGACAATTAAGAATAAAATTGGTACAAATATATTAAAACATAGCAAATATAAATAAACAAAAGTAAGGTGAATACAGGCAATAAAAATAATAAATGATAAAGATGCACAGCAAGGTAAATATGAAGGTTAAAATGTATGAGTGTATACTATAAACACGAAGTGCCAGAAAGGTAGTAAACTACATAATGAAGGATAAAATAATAATAAAACAGAAAGTGTTGAAAAGTAAAAAATAAGGTAATAAAGATAAAAAATAAAAACTGAATATAAAATAGGAATGTAAAAATGATAAAAATCATATGGGTAAATGTAGAAAATGATAAGAATTACGAAATAAAAATTGTAGGTAATAAAAAAGTAAGGAATAAAAATGTTAGAGAAGAATTGGTCGACTGTATCTTCTAATGTAAGGAAGAAATAGTTGGGGGTGCAGTCAATCAAAACACTTAAATAAGCGTAACTTATTTATTATGAAACGTCGGCACATAATAAATAAGTTACGCTTATTTAAGTGTTTTGATTGACTGCACCCCCAACTATTTCTTCCTTACATAAGGAATAAAAATAATCACCTTACTTTTGTTTATTTATATTTGCTATGTTTTAATGTTCTGTATTTTGCATATAGCCCTGAAGAAGACCTACAAAGTAGGTCGAAACGTTGGCTAATCAATAAAGTTTTTCTCCTATTCTATGAGCAATTCATTGTGACCTCTACCCGGACCACTTTCTTCCACAAATTTTAATGTTCATTCGTTAAAGATCATTTTTTATCAATTTTTCCAAATAAGAATTCCAGACTTAAGAACTCATTAATGTTATTATTAATCATAATAATAGTATATCACTTAGATAAATTGTGATAGCTGGTTTGGATCTCTTTTTTTCTAATTATTTTTCGAGTTTCCCTAAAGTTCAGGTTTTCTTCAACCAAATTTTAGGACAGTATTTTTACAGTTATTCCTATCGAGAGCAACTTCTTCAGTGAGAACTTGTTCTGCCATGTTTTCCTTAACTTGGTTAATCCATGAGATTCTTGGTCAGCTTCTTTTTCTTCGTCCTTCAGGGCACCAAGTACAGAGTCATTTTTGCTATTCTCCTCAGACATTGTCCAAACCACTCTAATCGCTTGATGGTGATTTTTTTTTTATAGTAGTATTAGGATTATCCATTATCTCTTGAACAGCGGTATTTGGGTCTTTTATTTATATAATGTTAGCACAGATTCGGTTATTTCATTTATTTTATTAGAGAAATTCATTTTCTTGAGCTATTAATGATTAATTATTAAATTGTGCTACATCTCTTTAACTATTTACTTTAACTGTTATTTTTAAATTAAAAGATGTATATAGACTATCATACGACCTATTTGGACTTACGGAGTAGAGCTATGGGGCTCCACTAAGCCATCGAATTCCTCTCGTATCCAATCCCTACAATCCAAAATCCTTCGTAAAATCCTCAATGCTCCTTATTTTGTTAAGAATAAAGTCATCCAACGACCTTAATGTCCCTTTTGTTGCTGATTTGGCCCGAACCCGGTATCTATCCTTTCATAGCAAACTTCATTCCCACTCAAACCCTCTAGTTTCAAACCTAGCTTCCTCTTCAATTCCTGATAATCCTCCGAGGCGTCTGAAAAGAAGATGGCCACGTGACCTTCTTATTTGAACTTTGATTTGAGTACTACCATTGGGTAGTTTCTCTACTTGTCATTCTCATGTCATTATGTAACTAGCATTCTATTTACTTGTTGTATAATTGTAATACAGTTGTAAATATCAATAAATAAATTAAAAAAAAAAAAGATGTATATTAATACCCAACCAGTAAGTATTGATCGTGCCCTTAAAAAGGTGGGAATATTTCAACATGTATGTGTAATTTGATATTCCCTATACTATACTTTATATCACGCAATACAATAGCGTAAATAGAATTTTACGCAAATACCCGTTTTATAGCCCAAATGAGGCTTTTGGTATCAAAAAGGATAACTCCAGAATTTTATTACCTGACTTTTTCACATTTGCCGCTAGTTTAGTCAAACAATTTTGTCATTTAAGCCAATTTATTTCTGATTGTTTTAGTCCGGTTATGAATTTGAAGTTTCTGGACCATGAAATTGATTGAATAAACGAGCGAAAAATGTGGAAAAGTGAATTTTTGAAATTGGGAGTTATCTGCTTTTGACTCCAAACGCCTCATATATTTTGCAGCTAATTCAATATTTAGAAATCATTAGGAGCACTATCATGATTATAAATTTCAATTTTTATGCAATTTTTCAATTATTTTTTGCCGGAGTTCCTCAAGGTAGTATCATGGATTCCATCCTATTCACGATATATACAGCTGACATCCCAACCCATCCAAGCACTGTCCTCCCTACGTACGCTGATGGCACATGTGTGTTATCAGTAAATAAGAATCCACTTGTTGCAACCCAATCTCTTCAATCCTATACCACAAACCTTCAAGAATGGTGTCAAAATTGGAGAATTAAAATAAATCCTAACAAATCCCATCAAATTACCTTCACCCTTCGTCGTAAACCTACAAATGCCTGTCCTACTGTATCCTTTAATAATATTGCTCTGAACCCTGTCGAACAGATACGTTACCTGGGACACCACCTGGGCAAACGTCTCACTTGGAATCCTCATACACGACTGAAAAGACAAGAAACTGCTCGTCGTTTTCGCCCACTTCAACATTTACTGGACAAATGTTGTAAGATCCCAATTAATTACAAAAGACTCATTTACATGACCGTTATCAGACCTATTTGGACATACGGAGTTGAGCTTTGGGGCTCTACTAAACCATCCCATTCATCTCGTATCCAATCCTTGCAATCCAAAATCCTTCGTAAAATCCTCAATGCTCCTTATTATATCACAGACAAACTCATCCATCATGATCTTAATATCCCATATGTTACTGATTTGGCCCAAACTAGATACCTAACCTTCCATGACAAGCTCCATACACACTTGAATCTGCTTGTCTCTCAACTTGCTTCCCATACTATTCCTGATAACCCTCCGAGGCGTCTCAAAAGAAGATGGATATTGTACATATTAGCAGATTTACTTATTGTAATATTTTTATAGTTGTAAATTTCAATAAATAAACCATTGACATTCTTATTGTAAGATAGGCACCACTCTTACTCTCCTACGATCATGGGATCCACGGAATGACACTTGCTGCGTACTGTAACATATTTGAGGTCAGAAAATGAAAGTATCCCAATAATCATATTATCCCATAGCTTGCAGATTTTGTACCATATTTCTTCTTTCATTACAAAATTCGTATCCAATCGAACTGTATCTTTATCTATTCCAGATAATAGCTCTAAAGTCTTTTATAAGATTAGCATTGTATTTTAATCAATTTCTGGTTAATGATTTTTATTCTTTGTTACCATCTCTGGATAACTAATTCAAGTTGATTTTGAGTATTTATTATACTAATGTCATCCATAGTCATAGATTAATGTCTAAAAACAGGGATTTCGCAATAATTTTTTAAAAATAATTTAAACAAAAATTATGAATGAACAGTTGACTTAAACAATTTATTAATTAACTATCCGGTCATTCCATTCTAACAGCCTTTATTAAAGACCTGTACAGGTGGCTCTCATTGGTCATCCATTAACAATCTACTTATAAAATTTTTGTATCAATACAATCGATTGACATATGTCATCGCTTCTTTTGTATAATATAACTTACAGTCCAGAAAAAACTTACAGTTTATCACTTAAGTGCCAGTACATAGTCATGACTATTTCTAGAATTTAACTACGACTTCGGTAATTTTTGATGTGAAGCATCTAATGGCGCGTTTGGCGAGAGTGATGCGAAAACTTCAAGCAGGATGTGCTTATCGTTAAATTTATTATTAATTGCACATTAAATATGCTCTAATTTAAGTTATTTTCGAATTGCTAAGATTCTAATCTCGTAGAATACGTTCCAACCGTAATAAATTTTTGGCATCTATAAAAGACACTTATCCTTCCATTCACTTTTGCAGTGTTGTTTGCTGTTCTTGCTTAGCTTGCGCCTTACGCTGACGAGGACCACACGTATTTAGTGGAATCGACCTCAACAGCCAAACGGGCAGCCTTACGCTGGCAAGACCTAGAGGAAGTACGAGGCCGAAGATTATCATATTCATCATATCAATAATTAAATATTGATAATAATGCTAGAATATTGATAATAATAATAGAAGATAATAGAGATAATAATAATAGAAGAATATTGATAATAATTAAATATTAATAATAATCCAAGGGAATCTACAACAAGATATGACACAACAATAGATGCAGTATTTACAAGACACCTCCATAACGTTAAAAGTAACACGTTGCTTATTTTAGTTACCATCGGCCTATTGTAACTTTGATACCATCAGAAACTTCATCGAGTGTTATTACAGAAATAATTGATGATACTGAATTTTAATATTTTATTTGGATTATAATGGTCTTTTATGTGTATTCTTTCTTACACCTAAATAATTAAATCTTTCCCAATAACATCCAACTTCTATGTTTCACATCTATCTACCAGGCTTAATTTTTTTTGTTGTCACAGTAAACTATCCGTAAATCTTAAAGCTTAAATCATTAATCAATTTAATAATTTTTCTCAGGAATGTCTACCAAAATTATTTTATGCCAGTTTACCGTGGATGATCGAGTCAGTAATTAGACACGGAAAATTTGAAATTTGATTGTCATTTCAATGAAGTTTTCAATATTTCAACGATCGCCTATGTTGAGGCCAAGAAACTTCCATTTCCGGTTTATTCTCACCCGCGTCCTTTCCACTAGAGATCCTCAGGAGACAGGGGAGGATGAGGTAAGGAAGGAAGCAGGTAGGTGTAGCTGATGCTGTGGAAGGGCATCTTGCTACAACAGCAACGGAAGGGATCAGTCTCTTCTCTGTTACTAATTCTGTTAGCACTAATTGGGTTCCTTCGTCTCATAGGAGGTCTAATAGAGTTTGTACTTTGTTTGTCCTATCATGCCACATAAATCTCTTATCTATCTTAACAAGCCCCATTATTCTCCAATATGTGATCCTTAAGCCAGGCCTTGCACATTCTCTAATAAATTGTCAATTATTTGGAATAAAACATAAATGTATGGCGTTCAGTATCAAAAGCGGATAACTCCGAAATTTCTAAAAATTACTTCTTCAAAAAACCTATATCCAGTAAAAATTTTTATTATTTATTCATCAAGATACGTTTCGGCCTAACTGCCATTCTCAATCTTCCGTTTAACATTGTTTCATTTTTCTATTATATGGCTAACAGTTCAACCATAAGTCATTAATCTCACTTTAAGTAGTTTTATTCCATTTAAAAATCATTTAAATTCAGACGGAACCATGTCCTCTATAGTCAATATCTAACGATTTAAATTTAAATTGTCAAAATCATTTTTTTTTTAATCTGATTGGATAATTTAATTTTAATGTTGATAATAAAATAAAAGATTGGATCATTCAATATTTTCCAATAAACAAAGTGATATCAATATACCGGTCAATCCCAGCATTGCCATTTGGCAATGTTTGTAAACAACTGGGTAGGAAATTTACTGTGGACAATAATTAAAAATAAAACCGAAATAGTCCTTCAGAGAAGGGTCCTGAAATGAATATTAAGTATAATTAAAAGAGAGAAATCCATTCTAAATAATGACAAAAGGGGGACTTAATTATTATAAAGTGTTAGAAAATAATGCATATTTTGATTGCAGAGTTAAGAATCGTTAATAACAGTTGTCCGTAACTACTGTTTGCTTTTTTATTATAAACTAGTCTTCAGATGGGTTAGATAAAATAAAAAACTCGTAACACTTCAAGTCACTAAAAGGGCAATTAAAACAATTGTCAAGTTGCCGTCAATTGGTAATTGTGCATCAATAATTTTAAATTGTTTTTTTAGTCACATTTTTTTTTTAAAACGATTACATAATATGGTTTAGATGGCATTATCTTTACAATAAGTAAAGTCTTAGGGATTATAGTGATTATTTATCATATAAATTTTATTAATTTCAAGGAAGGCAGAATAAGTTCTGATATTTTAACTTTTTACTACAATTTTAATACTAACCAGTACGTTTTGTCAGAAATCACCACGAATGAAAACACCCATTTATCCTGAAAACCATTCATTTATACAGAACTGAAATAGCACACCTCACTTCAACTGCTTAATAATGGCAAAACTCATGGAGATGTTTAATAAGCACATCACTGTTAAACGCAGCAACACATACTGAAGGAAAAATGGAAAAACATTATTAAGCTATTTTAATTTTTTTTAAATATTCTTTTTTAGATATGAAATTAATCTGTAAGGTGTGACAAGTTCCAGATAGATAATGCTATCTTATCTCTTGTGCATACACCCGCAGTCCGCTTTGTTTGATCTGGTTTCCCAACGTTAAAACGTTCTATATATGTTAATGGGTTGGTCTCAGAGGAATGAAATACTTTTTAACGTTATATAACCCTTTTAGATAATAATAATTCAATAAAATGGTGGTTGGTTTAAATAGGTCATGTCTTAACTTTATATGTAACATGAAAAATTTTGGTATGGAAATAAAGTTTTTTTGCAATCCATAATGTATAATGGATTTGGGCAAAATTGTTTGAGGAGGGTGAAGAAGATGCCTTCATTCGAAAAAAGAAGTCACTAAAATAGTAGCGGTGATTCAGGTGCCTCTGATCGTGTCATCACTCTATTCATAGTCAACTGGACGCGAAGATAGAACAGTCGGTAGAAAATAGATATGGTTTGTTTTCGAAGAATAAAATCTGTTGGCTTGTTTTATACATTTTAAACCATTAGCGATTGTTTATTTATTTTCTTTTTAATTTTTCAAAAAAGAAAAGTTAATGCTACTCAATAGATAGTACCTTCTAGCTACTATCCTGAAAAAACTAGCCTAATTCCGAATATATAAGGAAGTATAAGTTTATTTCCGGAGAGGTTTAGCTTATAAATTATTCATGAAACGTAAATAAAAGAAACCAGTTGCTCATTGGAAGGCAGTTATAGTATTTTAGAATTTAAAAAAAAACAGGATAATATACTTTAAATATCTAGGAGAAATTATTTCTGAAAAATATTCACAACAAGATAGAATACAAAAAGCTCGTAGAGGCCTGGGGTTGGTGCAAAACCATTACAATAAAAAATGTTTATCTCTAAATACAAAAATTAATCATTCATTGACGTGAGTAAAACCTTTTTCCAGTTAACAATTTTTCATTATTTTAAAAATGTTTCGACTTTACTGAGCCATTTTAAATTTTCTTTTCATTAACACATTCTCACTACTATATAAGTCCATCAATACTTGAACAATGTTACTTATACATGTACATTATCAACCATTTGATAGTTGTCTATTAAATAAAATAATTTTTTTTTTCCTTGGAGTTTGAAAATGTTCTCCATGGTCATTCTTAAAAAACTTATTATAAAATTCATAAGTTTTTAAAAATGGCCATGGAGAACATTTTCAAACTCCAAGGAAAAAAAAATTTTTTTTATTTTATTTAATAGAAAACTATTAAAAGGTTGATAATGTACTGATATTACACGTATAACAGTATAAGTAACAATTTTTCAAGTATTGATGGACTTATATAGTAGTGAGAATGTGTTAATGAAAAGAAAACTGAAAATGGTTAAGTAAAGTCGAAACATTTTTAAAATAAAACAAAATTTTTAACTGGAAAAAGGTTTTAATCACGTCAATTAATGATTCAAATATGTACTCCAGTAACATCCACATGAAAATTAAAAAGAAAAATTAATCATTACAGTACGGTAATTAAACCAAGAGTGTTATATGCCAGGAAAATCTTGACAATTAACAGAAAAACATAAGGAAAATCTAAAGAAACAGGAAAGTAAAATAATTAAGAAAATTCTGGGACCAAGATGGACCGAAGGTGGGTATAGATTACAGAAAACATCTAAAATTGAAGAATATTCTAACATAGAGTCGAGGAAAAGACGTCGTATGTTCTATGGCCACAAAATGAGGCTTCCTGATCACCGACATACAGAAAGAACAGTTAAATACTTAGCATTCCTTGCTAATGGAGAGGAATGGATCCAAACTATTAAGAATCAGCCAAAATTAGGAATGAAGACAACACAAGAAATAATTTTAAACTTAAAGTTGAAAAATGGGAGGTTAAGAGACAGACAAAAGTGCTAAGAACTGGAACAAAATGGAGCGAAGAAAGAAAAGCTGAATTCTCGCAAAGAATGAAAACCTGGTGGGCAAATAAGAGAACAAGAAGCCCCAAAGGTGAACCATCTTTATTTAGCGTCTTCCACTTTGGGAGCTCTGTGACTAATAATGAAAATAATAATTTACAATATTTGTAAAAAAAAAATCAGTACATTTAATTTAAATATTACCTGGTTTCGAACATCTTCAAAAGAGATTTTTAATTACATTTCATACGATCGATTTAATTTATTATTACATAATTTTAAGTTATGTTTTCTTCATAGTTTTTTCCTGATTTTACTTGAAAGTGTACAGCATATGGAAATTTTAAGAGAGCATCTTCGAGAAGTTTAATTAAAACTTGTTTATAGATGTTTCAACGCTACTTCAAATTAAGTTTCAAATCTAACAAATCAATTAGGGTTTAAGTCATCACCCCGGGTGAGATCACACATCAGAGAGAGAAAAGTCAATGATCTAATATTTGTGTTTTGGGGGTCCTGGAAAAACTGGTAAAATTATGTAATATTTTATTTTGTTTGGCGAACAAGAAAATCGTTGGTTAATCTAGATAGTTAACGTAAACACATAAGACCGATTTACAAAACCGAATAGCTATTTCCTCATAACCTGAACCACTACAAGCCGTGAAGGGTATTAGGTTCATTATGTGGTAGATAACTATACTATTTTAATTTAACGGTTGTGGAGGGAAGTCATTTGTCCTATGTCACGCTCAATGACCAGATTTTCCAACTTTACAGAGGGTTGATCCTGTAGGAAGCCTCACTTTGTGGCCAACCTACGACGTATTTTCCTCACGTCTATCTCTATGATAGAATATTCTTCAAGTTTAGATGATTTCTGTAATCTGTACCCTTCTTCGGTCCATCTTGGTCCAAGAATTTTCCTAATTATTTCATTTTCCTGTTTCTTTAGATTTTCCGTATCTGTTTTTCTGTTAAGTGTCAAGATTTTCCTGGCATATTTAAACATTCTTGGTTTAATTAAAGTATTGTAATGACTAATTATTGTATTTAGAGATAAACATTTTTTATTGTAAAGGTTTTGCACCAAACATATGCCTCTACGAGCTTATTGTATTCTATCTTGTTGTGAATATTTTTCAGAAATAATTTCTCCTAAATATTTAAAGTATATTACTCTGTTAATTTCAATATTCTAAAATACTATAACTGCCTTATAATGAGCATCTGGTTTCTTTTATTTACGTTTCATGAATAATTTATAAGCTATTATAAACATAAACAAACAAATAAAGCTATTATAATTATAAACCTCTCCAGAAACACTGGATTCTTTCCGGCCGCCACGAGATTAAATAAAAGTCTGCCAGCAGCGCGATTTGAACCCGGGACCCTTGGCATGGTAACTCAGCGCTCTACCACTGAGCTACTCCGCTCCCTATTTCCTCGTTTATGGTTGTAAATAGTATATTTCACGACTTTATGTAGGTGTTATGTACAATCATATTTTATTATTATTATTTATGTGTGACCCTTATTACTATGCACTTCGGCCTAAAAAGGCCCATTGTGCTTGAGCCCTAAAAATCCCTAACATAGGTCTAGACTTCTGAGAAATTTTAAATAGTCTTTAAACCTCAGTTCTTGAAGTTCCTTGTATCCACCGGGGCCAAGGTCAAATGTCCTCTTTCATCCTCCTCTTTGCACCATCTGCACCTAGGATCTTGTTCAATGCCCAGACGATGCATGTGTTTCCTGAGTTTACAGTGCCCAGTGATGGTTTCAACCATACTCTTGAGATCGGTTCTCGACGAGTGAGCAGCTTCTTTCTTGATTTTATCATACAATCATAAAAAATATAAACAAAGTTCATAATAAAATGAAGTGATAACCTCATTAAATGTTGTATCTGGCCATATTAATGTGACCACCAAGAAAGATTTTTTTTTTCCTAATTTTTTTATATACTTTCGCGTGTCTTAATAAATTGCTGTTTTAAGTAATGACAACGCTGTTATAAGTTTTTTAAAGTATTTTTTTTACTAATGGCAGCATTGGTTTTAGTACAGCCATTTTGTTTTACGAGTGACGGCGTCCATAATTTGTGTTTCTTTTTCATTAAATACAAGTCGGATTCGGTAAGTTTATTATTGATTTATTATTTGTATCATATATTTTAACTATTTTGATATTTTTTTTCATCAATATGTAAAATAGGGTGTAAATAGGGTGACACCACAAAATATTAAAAAAAAATAAAGATTTATTTTCGAAACTATTTTTTTCAATTTCATATTATTATTAGATAACTAACTTACCCATAAAACTAATATTTAAACTCGATTTACATCATTACGCATACAAAAAGATAATGCAAACATGTAACAAAAACGAATCTATCCAGTGGTCACATTAATTTGGCCAGGAACTGTATAATTAACAAGGGTTAACTAATTTACTTATTTTTGCACATAAAAGATTAGAGTCATTATTCGTAGTGAAATATAGTGTGATATAAATCTGTTTTGTGCCCATGCCCTAAGAACAAGCGAGGCATAGTTAGCCAGGGCGAACAAAGATGAACTCTTGCCAAATTGCACCTTCATGATAGATGCAGTTATTAGCATCTGCAAAGGTAAACAACAAATATTTTATTCTATTTTTGTTACTACAATTTATTGGAACTCGAACGAAATACTTTTCCACTTGAGGCATATTTAGATACTCCATATAATATTAAGTGTGGCCCTGTTTGATCAATAATATATTTACATTAATGTGTGTGTGTGTGTGTGTGTGTGTGTGTGTGTGTGTGTGTGTGTGTGTGCATGTCTATAGTTGTTCAAGTTCTTGAGGCCCAAAAAAATAACTATGTTTTAGCGACGTTACAAGATTTATTATTTCATATTTCTACCCACATAATTTTTTTTTTAACCCTTTGGCTTTTGTTAATATTTGAAAAATAACATATTAATATTAATAATGATACATGATATCTCTTTTACTGCACCAGGTTCATTTTAAGAGAGGATTGTACATTGAATTTTATAATTTTTATTTTTTAATTAGATGGAAGGAGTGGGGGATCTAGTAATGGGGCTCACTATTTCTTTCTGATTGGAGTACCCACATAATGAATAAAAAAGAAAAAAAAAAGCGAATTTATAGTAAACATTGCAAGCTTTTAATTAGTAAATTTAATGTAAAAATGTATGGATATTAAGATCGCCCTGTAGTCTGAACATTATTTAAGCATTATAATTGGGAAAATAGAAAAAAACGATGCAAATGTATAAATTTATGACGTAATATGTTGCACTAAATTACTAAATATATCAAACAGTAATGTATGAACGTGTTTTCATTTCAACGTATCTCATTTATTAGTTATGTCGATTGTTGTATATATATGTTTTTAGTGTATATCAATTGATGACTGGTCTAAATGTTTACCTTTTTACAAATTATTTCTCTAATCTCTGAAGGGATACAGTGTAAAATCTAAAAAAAATAGGGTGTGCTAGACCAAAGACAAGACGTCTGTTTTTTAAAAAATAATTTTTAATATTTGCATGGAAATATTTTGTTTCCATTAAAGTAAAGATTATTAAATACAACAATAGCTTAAGTTTGTGCGTTTCACGTCACTTTAGATAACATTTTGTAACTTTAGAAGTATATATATATATATATATATATATATATATATATATATATATATATACCTACTCGTAATCCCGATTTTTTTTTCACCAAGAATAAATATTTCTCCATATTTCTAATAGGTTAGAGTATAAATCCTGCTGCTGGCAAAACTTTTTAATCTGTTAGCAGCCGGAGATGGATCCCATGATCTAGGACTATCCTGGGATCACCCAGTCTCTATAAAGTAGGGGGGAGAATCTGGCGGTTGAGCGTGATCTAGGTCAAATCACCTCCCTGCATAACCGTTATCCAAGAAACTGTAGAGTCTCTGCCATGTACTGAACGCCAGACCCTTCACTGGTTGTAGTGGAACAGAAAAAATATATAGTATATATTTATATGATTTTAGTCAATTAAAATGGAAAATTAAACCTTATTAGAATCACTTGATATAAAAGATGACGTGGGTGTGCATGGTTATAACGAGTTTGATCTAAATTTTGAGAGCCTCTTTCGTGGAAATCATAGGAAAATGAAAAATTGATCCCTGAAGAAGATGCCAGGCTAAGCAGGGATAATGTGGAAGGCACCGGAGGGATCAGGAAAAGCTAACATAAGGTGATATTTATATAGAAACAGCACTTCTTTTTTGCTTATAGATACTTTCTTTTTTAGGCTCTTCACTTAACTCTTTGGGAAGGCAGTCATACATACACTTAGATAATTGGATAGATACATGGAAGATTAAAAAAAGGACGAACTACTTTCTGCTGGAATCATCCTCGAAAAGCCAGGGAATACAAGATGGTTAGGTACCACCTTTTGAATTTAACGCGACTTACGTTGTTGTAGAAAGAGTGATATTATATAATGCAATGGGAGATCTAAAGATTCCGAAGATTCTAATACGTCTTGTTCTATTAAGACTCTTTTTCGGAATCTGTTGCAAATAGCGCTATTAGGCAAGAGGATGGGTTCCCTTGCCTATCTCTTCCTCAATCTAGCAGGAGAAAAAGTTAATGTCCTTTGGGAACCAAACCATTAAGTCTTGTATCTTAACCATTCCAGCTTTGTATCTGTTTTGTGCTACACAGATGATCTATTCTGTGCTCACCATAATGTAACCTTTGTGATCTTGGAGAAGACTGGAAAGGATTTGGGGATAGCTGTATACGAACTGAAGGCAAACCTCTTGCGTACCTGTGGCTAGATTGATGGACGTTCCTGGAAAAGAGATAGAATTTCCAGCAGGGTTGAGTTTTTTACCTATCTAGACACAGAATTTAGTTATACATGATCTCAACTGGTAGCTTGTAAGAAGAATAACAGATGCTCTAGCCTATGTTTCTTCGGCATGCCAACCCAAAAACGAACCAGATCACTGACGAAGGAAATCTTCTGCTACTTAAGCGTTGATAATGTTTTGAAAGTGACGGTAGTGCCAATTTCAGAACAGGTTTTGTTAATCCCACTTCTGGCTGTAAAATTAGGCAAATATATGTCTACCTCAAAAAAGTAATTTTAATTTTTAATTCTTTGGTTTTTAGAATAGACTTGCCAAAAACTCGCAACAAGACATATTTTATAAGATTTATTTATTTTATTTCTCATTGCATTCTATATTTATTACGAACACTATCAATTCTTTAACTATATTTGTTTCCTTACTTCATACAAAAAAAGCGAAGCTTTAAAAGTTTTAAAACTACTATGGAATGTTTTGCTCGTTTTCAATTCAATCCTAAGTAATTTAATTTAACTAAAACCATCAAATATCGTTAATAATAAACTCTTTTATTATAATAAAAATCATTAAAGATTGAATGAATAATAATATCTGAAACAATTGAAATTTTCTTGAAAACTTTTTTTTTTAATATTTTTTTTTATTTTATTTTAAATTATATAAAAATTTTAAAACATTGGTGTGATAATCCCTTACAATGAAAATGAGTCTAATACAATGGTTACGGTTTAATATGTTTTTGTTGTTGGTAAAATTTAAAAAAACAACAGAAAAAAGAATAATACAAAATGCATATTATTTATAATAGTATGTGTTTTGTTCGTTTGTTTCTCTTTTTTGGTGTTGTTGTTTTTGTATAATTTCCTATTTCTTATATGAGTGTGTTGTCTGAAAGTTGGCATGAGGTCAAGAATCTGAGGATTTGTTGGTGTATGAATTTGTGTATTGTTGGGATGTCCAGTTCTTTGTGCATTGTGGTGATTTGAGTATATATTGGATAGTTTTTATGATTCTTAGACATTTGTTTTGGAAGATCTGTATTTTGTTAATGTGTGTTTTGCTAGCTAAACTCCAAACTGGGCATGCGTAAGTCATCATGGGCCAAATGACTCCCTTACATAATATTTTCTTATTTTTTCAGATTTGAAAAACTTTTAGATAATATTTATCATACGATTATGATAGTACCCATTTGAACTTTTGAAATTAAAAAAAAATTGGTTTGAATAAAGATTAAATATCAAGGGTTGAATCATAGGGATATAAAAATACTTGAGATGGTATTTATTAAGTTAGGAAATTCTTCAATGTTATAATTTACTTTTATTTTGGTAAAAAATATATACATTGTAATAAATTTTCTTCTGGCGCTCATCCGGTGCTGCTACCTATCGGAGTAGACCTAAGAGATTTTTAAGTCTTAATTCTTGAAGACTTATTAATTCATTTTCTAAAGAACTATCGTTACGTGTTGATACCTTTCTTCAGTTTATTTTAGATCTGGCCAAGAAGTAGCCAAAATTTGATTAATGAATCATTATATTCGATGGCTATTTGCATTGAGTATTCCGATTAAAAAGAGTAAAATGAAGTGCATATGTAATGAAATAGTTCCATGAAGCGAGACAATAGGCTGAGAAGGGGAGCTCTGGGTTTGTAGGTCATCTGGAAACTTTCCGTACGGTTCAGGCAACCGTAACGTTTTATGTAAATACATAATTAAGTGAAAGTGAAGCTATGTTTCAACTGAATCGGATTGAGCTCTTACGAGTATATCTGTAGATTTATCGTAACGAACCGATTTTCCTTTAAGAGCATTACAAATTACTTAGATAAAATCGATATTTCACACAAAGGATCAGAGAATGATTAAATTTATTATTATTAATTTTAAATATCTACTGTGCAAAGGTGATTCAACTGTATTATAAAAACTGTCAAATATCGCTCCCTCAAAAGAACAACATCATAACTTTTTTAAGACTAAATAATTTTTAAAAGAGCTATTTGAAAGTTCCTTGTGAGTTAAAAAAAAATTAAAATTTGGTAAATAGTAAAGCAAAGCATTCCTATTATATGACAGTATTGAAGTTATTTTATTAACAATTAGTAAATTTTTAAAACCTTGATTTAATACATTTTTTTATTTTAATTTACGACATTATTCCCACAAAACTTCAATTTCAAATATAACACAACCGAAAATATGACTTTATTATGAATTTATAAAAAAAACAGAAAATTGTGGGAAAGGGATATCAGCTATGTCGTCCCTGAATTAAAAAGCTTTAACCAACACGATTGCTACTGTAGGCTTAAATCAAAAATGCCAAATTTTGAATATTTTTTTTTGTCTTTCGAAGTTGCGATATATGAGATTTGTGAAGTGGATTAGGATTAAATACATAAATTTACTAAAACACCAACGTGTGGTTAATGATAACAGTGACAAAACTGATGCATAAAAATATAAAATAAATCTTATTTGATCACATAACTAAGCCTAAACAACAGTGTTATAACTACTCATCATTGGAACTAAATTCAATCAGGAATAAAAATATATGTATGAATAAAGCATTGAAAATTAAATCTTGTGTTAAAAGAAAATAGTGGTTTCTGCATGAACATTGTTTGAATTTAATTCAGTGAATAAAATTAGTCAATGCATTGAGGACATTAGTTTTGAAATAAATACAAATTTTAAATAGGCAATCTCATGAGGAATGCGGAGACATTGGAATAACTGTGATCTTTTTTGAAGTTCTAAATCAATAATTGTCTGAATTGTTTTAATTTCAAATGTGTAAATTTAAATTATTAATGTTAGTCTGGTTTTCATATAAAATGACACTCCTAACAATAATTATATACATTTCAAATAATTTATTTACTAACCATAATATGACACTGAGGGCTTTACAAAATAGCAATAATTTAATTGAAATAATAATTAGTTTACATTTATGTTATTAATACTTTGCACGTGTATTCACAAAGATTTTATTTTCATTTTTAGCATCATTATCATTGTTAAGTTCAACAATACTTGGATCATTTGTACTTTCAATCATTTCATAAAACGAGAGATTTCATTATTGCAAATAAAATATTTTAGGGGAAACGAAAAGTTCAACCAGTTATTGATGTTTTAAGTTATTATTAGTATCAATTCCACAAAGATTAAACGATTCTTATATCAACGGAATTCTATCCTTTAAACTTAAGTTAACTAAAAGTAATATAACTCATGCACAGGCCTCTAGATGTCGCCAGTCTCGAGTATGTAGCTGACGCGAACCCACACCTTTTTCCCCTACCAATAGTAACTGAAAGCGGCTCAAGAGGTTTTCACTAAAATAATTTGAAAGGTATCAGAAGCGTTTCCATTCTATGCTGGTCATATTGTAACTTGACGAAGATGGTTAATTGTTAAAATTAGTGAAACTGTGTTGTATCAACTAAGTTTGCATTATTTAGTAACTATGAGCTGTTGGATGAAAACACTAAAACTAATTTACGACGACCACTGACATATTGAGAACCGCAAATGCAAACTAGTTATTTGCCTAATAGAATTTAAATAAAGCTTAGGTGTGTGCCAATGTCCCCTATCAGCTGACCATATCTGCGCGGTCTTTCGGAGCCGCGACAGGGCTGGCTATTTATGGCCGCCTTATCTCCCGATTTAACTTTCCCCGCTCGGGCAACTTTTACTTCGGCTTCGCTAAATTTTTAAAAAGGTCGAGATGAGTTTTATTTTACTTTAAGAGCCGAAAAGCCCCGGAGGAAATGCCAACTTTTCAGTTTTGGGGAACTCTCTAGATTAATTATTACCTCAGGGTGTAAAACTTGTTAGTGAGCCGGTCCTGATTCTTGTCCGAGTGTCAGATAAATTTTTATTGCGTTTTCCAGTAGAGATCTTCAACAAATACGATAATTCCTTCTTATCTACTTTTAAAACAATTAAAGTTTCTTGAAGAAATAAAAAGTACCATCCCTAGTACTTCTATCTATGAGTAAGATACTTATATACGATTCAAAATCTAACTCTGGGTCTTCAAAATAACATCAGACAATGATTTTGGACAATGGACAAAGTTGAACAATGATTTATTGGTACAGAATATGTTCATTTGTTACTAGTACTAAAAAATATTTCAAACAGACTGTACATACTGAAAATATTTTATCTGTTTTTTTTTTTAAACAAATAATTAACAAATCATTACTTAATTAGATTTATTTTAATCCAAACATATTTTTTAGATTAATTTATTGATATTTACAACTGTAATAATATTATAAGTAAATCTGCTAATATGAACAAATGACATGAAAAAAAAAATACTTGTGGAGAAACTACCCATTGTTAGCACTCCAATAAAGTTTTACAGTAGAAAGTCTCGAGGCCATCTTCTTTTCAGACGCCTCGGAGGGTTATCAGGAATAATATGGGAAGCAAGTTGAGAGACTAGCGGATTCAAGTATGTATGGAGCTTGTCATGGAAGGATAGGTATCTAGTTTGGGCCAAATCAGCAATATATGGGATATTAAGATCATGATGGATGATTTTGTTAGTGACATAATAATGGAGCATTGAGGATTTTACGAAGGATTTTGGATTGTAAGGATTGGTCACGAGATGAATAACCCAAATATATGATTCTATTTTTAAACCTAGAAATTATAAATGATCCTTTTACTATTCTGTAAATACTATAGTAAGTCAGTGTTGATTTAATTGATATTAAATTTTTACTTGACGAAACTTGCTGTTATGTTTCATTTTTGTAATACATGAAAAAAAATTGAAAACCTATTATTGTTCGAAAATATATATTATATAAATATTTTAATTTTACAATTTGTACAGTAATAACATTGCTACTAATCTGACGACAAGCAGAGTTGTGCAGGGGCTATAGGAAAATAAAAGGTGTCAAAAATATGTTTTAAGCCAAGAAGAGAATATATGCTTTATTATATAAATTTGATTATTATAATTGAACACTCACAACAGGGATGAAGATGTATATACATAGTAATACATCTTGTATAGATGTATTAATGTATAGATTTATGTATGTATAGATGTATTAGTAAGGGAACATGCTGGATAATTAATATGTAGTAGTGTGAAAATTGTACCTATTAAACATATATTTTTTATAATGCTTTTAATTATTTAAATTGAAAGTATTTTATTTATATTATTTTCTTACATAATTAATGTTAATGTTTAGTTTCTAGTTTACTTCATATTTTCATATATTATAGTTAGACTATAATTAATATCCATTGATTATCTATGACTATGTGATCAATTTGATGTATGAATACTAATATCAATAACAATGATGAAAAGCTTCCGATATTCCGATAACACTAATTACTGTTCACTAACTTCCGCCGATAATAATTATTTAATATTTAATACCGTTTGATAAGCACTGCCCAATCTCAATGCAAAAGAATATCTTTAACACATTACTGTGGGCTCATCACATAAAAATTTGACAACAATAATTAAAAAACAACTTAAAAAGAGCATAATTATATAACTTCTCAGTTACATTAAATAAATAATTTAGTAATAATAATAGACAAAAATACAATTTAAAGTGATAAAAATATTTGTCACAAAAATTATACTATACTAGCATATGCCCGCGGCTTCGCTCGCGTGGAATTTGGTTTGCCACATAAAGTTTCGTCAAGATCTTGAAAATAAATAATTTAATTATTTTAAAAAAATCTAAGTTACTGGTGCATCCAAAATTTCAGATGCCTAACTTCAAAACTGGCGGATTCTATACAACCTTTGACCCATATTATATTAAAGGGGAAATCCTTGGGGTGGAATTATCCAAATTTCTTTCTTAAGCAATACAAAGAACCTATCTACGAATTTCAGGATGCTAAGTTCTTGATTTGCCTTTGTACTATAACGGGGTGGGGCACATGCCCCCATGTCCCCTCATAAATCTGTCCTTGCTGTAGCCTATGATGTATAACTCAATAAGTTTCATCCAAATCCGTCTAGTAGTTTTTGGTTGAAAAAGAGACAAACACACAAACTTTCACATTTATAATATTAGTAAGTAGTAGGATATCAAAACAAATAGTTTCACTCATGTTCTTTCTGTTATTGTAACAACTATGATCATGTGATTTGCCTTTAATTATGTACTATGATGGATTCTCCATAGTACCTAAAAAACTGTCGGGAGGGGGGGCGTGCCCCCGTGCGCCCCCCCCTAAATCCGAGCTTGCTATAGCCTATAAGTTATTCTGATGTATATCCTATATTACTGTCAAGTTTCATCCAAATCCGTCCAGTAGTTTTTGCGTGAAAGAGACAAACATTCTCATTTATAATTTTAATAAGATGTATAACAAAAACTAATAGCCGCATTATTCGAAAACAAGACTTGTAAAAAACAAATAAATGTTTATACTTTAAACATTAGAAATATTATTAATATTCATATTGAATTAATGACTTGACATAACAAATTTAAATAATGTATACAAAAATAACTAATTGAAATTTTCATAATTTCTGATTTAATAGGAAACGTTAGAAAAATAGAAAAGACGCAGGAGGCATAGAAATCTTACATATCTTGTTACAACCCCAAAGCGATGATGGGAACATACTTGATTCCGTGTTATCCACTAAGAAGGTTACTAATTTTCTGAAAGAGCATTAGGAGTCGTATTAGTGCGTCCTCAAGGTATTTTGGCAGCTCTAACGACATCCAATTTTCTAGATTCTTCTTATCTTTGTGCTCGCTCCAACCGACAGAGCTTTGTCCTTTGGAACGGTTCCAGACAATATTTTATCATTCCACATTTTATTTTTTGTTCATGCTAGAAGTTCAAAATGAAACAATCCTTGCAGCTTAGTTACCTCAGGCGAAGATACCAGGCTTTTGTATGTTCTAGCATATCTTAATTAACTATTCACGCATCTTCTATCTTTTTCAGATCTTAGTCACCAGAGGTGATTTATGTAAGTAAAAAAGTCTTTCATTTATAGTCAACGATGTTTTATACAAATAAATCATCGAATGACCGTTGTCAATTTATATTGATATAATCACATAATGCTATAATTTCATTATTAATTATATGAAGTTTATGTGGAAGAAAGTGGTCCGGGTAGAGGTCACAATGAATTTCTCGTAGAATTGGAGAAAAACGTTATTGATTAGCCAACGTTTCGACCTACTTTGTAGGTCTTCTTCAGGGCTGTGGGGGGGGGGGGGCTGGGGGTTAGGTCCAGACTAGTTTGAAACACAGACTCAGTCTGTGTGCTTCAGTCTGTGTTTCAAGCTAGTGTGGTCCTAACCCCCCCCCAGCCCTCCCCCCCTACAGCCCTGAAGAAGCCCAAAGTAGGACGAAGTAGGTCGAAACGTTGGCTAATCAATAAAGTTTTTCTCCAATTCTACGAGAAATTCATTGTGACCTCTACCCGGACCACTTTCTTCAACACATGTTATCAAGGTCAACAATTATCATTCTATATGAAGTTTATATTCAATGAAACAGTGGAAACTCTTTTGACCATTAATTGAATCTAGCAAGTTTTCAATCTCATCAATATTAAGATTTTAGGTTCCACAGAACTGTCATTGCGTCGTAGTTAACTGTAAAAGGCTGGTATTTAGAGACCATAAGTTTTAATATTTCTTAACTTCAAATAACAATAGTAGTATATAATAAAACAAAATCAACCAATCTCTATTAAAGTTGGAGAAAAAACAATTTGGTTTTATTTATTAATATATGACTATTTTCCGGAAGGTTGAAAATACCGAAACATTAAAAATGATCAATTAAAAACAAATTACGATTTACATCTCAATCTAGATTAACGATATTATCTCTGCGGTAAACAAGACTTGGCTCGTTCACTAAAAGGCAGAAATAGATCTTCTTAAGAAATCAAGGTTTATTTTATATTTTATACACGTCAACAAATTTTCAGTCATCCGAAGGATCTCGGAGAATTTACGAGACAGCGCAGGATGGCATGAAATATGGAGCCGTGAAGGAATAACTAAAGGTATCCACTCAGCCAACCAATTCCTTTCCTTCTTGAGTGTTAGTTCACACAAACTACGTCAGAACTGACAGTACACGTGTTGTTACGTCCGTAATGCTACCTCATGTTCAGACAGCAAACTGTCAATTTGGTAGCAATAGCAGGTGTTGTATAAGATCATTATTAGTATTATTTAGGATTGTTTTCAAACCCACTCAATTATTTCCGGGAGCGTAATGGTAAGAAACTTTGAGTCAATTATTACATGTACTAAGAAATTTTATTTTATTTTTTCAATTAAATATAATATAATATAAGAAAAAAAAAGAAATATAAGAAAAACACTAATATCAGCAATTGTCATTTGTTTTATGTGGTACTTTCCTCTTATACCGCCGCCAACGCTGATAAAGGAGGGATAAGATGGCAATGTTGTAATCTTTTGCCTTTTTTGGGGTTTATGTATGTTTTCTTTTTACAGTCTCTTTTGCTTTTCATTACTAAAATTTATAAAAATGATTCAAATTTGGGATCTTCCGAAAACAGAGATCGAAGTGGTACAGTTCAGCCAAGAAAAATGGATATTCCCTAAGAAGAAGGCCAAAACATGAAATTGCGTTTAAGAACAATGAATTGGGGGTTACTTGAGAGGTTACTGAAAAAATGGCGGTTTAAGAGATACCTTGGATCTCTTTGATGGTTTAAGAGATGGCTTGGATCCGACAAGGTTGCAATTTGTTGATGCCGTAAAATTAATTTATTTCTGTTGTAATTAAATGACAACTTAAATTTTATTAAGAACTCAAAAAAGGCGTTCACAGAGTGGAAAATGTGTTCGAGGGGGTTGCATTGAAACGAAACGAAGTACAATAGTTTAGGTGAGAGGCACTTTATACTCATAAATGTGAATCTTCGTGACATATTTATTCATGGCTAGAATTAGAATGTAAATAATATATAATTGTTATTTAGTTGTTATTATTATTAATTAAATATCGTTATTATCTAAATTTAAATGTAATTCCAATGTCTATGTGTTAATTTTCGTGATATTTTTTGTTATTTTAAACTCCTAAACGGGGGAACGTAAGGTTAATCAATGTTATCAGTGGCGCTGCTGTAGGAGAAAAGTACTAATTATGTATGCATATAAAAATATAACTATATAATTACAATATATACAATTCTGACAGATTTGGTCCGGACTTCAAAGAGGCTGTCAACTTGGATTAATGTGTAATGAATCTCAAAATTACTAGATTACAGTAAAAAAAAATCGCAAAAAATTAATAAAACTGAAATATAATTTCTTTTACAAAGCGACTTAGTAACGATAGTTGAATTTGAAGTTCTTCATTAAAACTATTCTATTGCAGTCATTCTCGGAAACGTCGTTGATACGTCCAGTCAATACCCCAAGGTTCATTACTGACTCCTCTACTATCCTTTGTATACTCTCATGATTATGTTAACATTCATTGCTACTTAAGCATTTAAAAGAAAAAGTTATGGAAAAACTAAGATAGGCCCTATTATAACTGGACTTCAAGTCTCCCGAAGATTTCAGAATTTTAATTTGAAGATTTTTTATCAAAGGTTTATTGAGCTCACGTATGGAAGAAAACTATTAACTCTTTAATTTCAGTTAATTATCATTGAAGAAATAAACATACCTGGCGATCAGCCGTCGTCTCTCCAACCATCTTCTTCTCCTAAAATAAAAAAAAATAACGGTGAGTTTTGTATGTTAATGCTAATGTTTTAAATTATAACATTGTACCTCATAATATTTCAACTTTTAAGAAACATTAAAGAGAAAATAGCATTGACCTAGAAGAAATCTTAAAAGAAAAATCGAGATGTTTTTATATAAAACAATGGGTTCTCTTTCCGCCGGCCAACCCGTGAGTCTTTTCTAGTCTTCTATTGTGACTATTGATTCCCCCGCTGACCCGTTTCTTTATGAGAACTTTTTTTTTATTCAATGCCATGATTTTTTAATCGTTTATTTTTTTCTCTATGACTATAGACTAAACTGATGACGGAAAAGATACATTAACCCTCACATCTTACCGTAAGCATTTATAATTATTTATAAATTGTAAAAATAAATCATTCATTGAAGTCCCTATATTCGTAAGTATATCGACGATTGTAGCATAACATATATAAGTTATAAAAAGAAATATTTCACAAAGGTAAGTTGACTTATTTATTTGAGGAGTAAACACAAATTTACAGGATATATGTATGAATGTAGAAATAGGATTGTGACAACCACAAATCAAATCAATAAAGTTATAAAAATATTACTTTACCTCAAATGGAGCGATCGTATAGAAATTAGATATATTTTTAATGTATGATGTTCAAATCAGAAATGTTTTATAAATATTTTATTTTAAAAGAAAAGATATGACCAGGACCGGGACTCGAACCCGGGTCTCTCACCTCTACGTGGTGGTGCCTTAACCATCTCGGCTATCCTGGCTCGCTGGTCATGTCTCTTCTTTCACTGATCCTATATCTCCGTGTTCACGCAATTTGCGATGTATACACGGGGAGAATGTTAATTGAACATTACTTTATTTTTGGATCTTGTTGCCTTTAAGTCATTAATATTATTATAATTTATTTTATTGTTATATGATATAATTTTTCAAAAAAAATATTTGAAAAAGTATATCATATAGCAATAAAATAAATTACAGAAATGTTTTACTTTCGGCACAATGAATATCAATTTATTCGATCAAAATACAACTTAGAAACTTCTATACAGGTGGTGGTATCGGTTCGGACACTCAATGTTTTTTTTTTTAAAATATGAGTATATAGTGTCTATAAGTATATAATATATTTTATTTAACTAAACATTATACTGATTAATATGACCATGTTTAATACATCCGACTATAAGTTTTTGACTTGAATTGTCATACAAAAACAAAAAATATAAGAAAAACATTACTCCAACTTTTCCTAACACACATGACAACATGACACAATCTTTCCTACACCAATTGATTTTTTTTATAATTATATTCACTAAGGTTTAGAAACTTTGAACATCCATCAAATGATGATTGGAATCTGTAAAGAAAATCATTTGTTGCTAACCTGATTCTTTATAGTAAAAATAAAAAATACGCTTGGACTCAGGTTTTTAGGGAAAAATACAAATAATAAAATATATAATATATTTTATTACAGGCAAGGTATTCTATAAACAATATTTATTACCGCCCAAAATATTATATCTATATTTATTACCTTACAAAATCGGTAGTAATAATCCATAAAGTGATAGTCACTGTTAACAAGGGTCGTATGCCGTACGTCCTTGTTGCATAATCATATGTTTATGAGTATGCACGATCTTTACCACAAACAATAACAGTAATCATAACTCTTTGCCAAGATATAACACACTTCTGATTCTCAAGGGTGCGAGGTAAATTAGTATAACAGCTCTCATTTACGCACTATCTAATCTAATATGTATTATCAGCAGGTAATAGCAAATTGCGTTGGTTTCCTGGTACATAGAACAATAATAGAGTATAAAATAGAAGGCGTTCCTTCGTTTATCAAGTGTTTATTTACAAAAAAACAAAAACCGACTTACGATAGTTATGCATTGTAAAAATAAAATCTATAGCAAAAAATAAAAGTATAGCAGCGACTAAGAAAGTGAAATAATTACATAAAGAATAAATTTTAAAGATGTTTTTTGTTCCAGATTAGGCGACATTTTTTTAGATAGTTTCCATAAGATAAATAAAAATATTAATACCCCTCATTTAATTTTTAATTAAAGTTTTTAATCTAATCTGTATTATCAGCTGGTAAAATCTAAAGTACATTGGTTTCTAGGTTTGTAGAACAATAATAATAAACTACAAATCTTCGCTTATATACTTATGTGATATATCTTATTTATGTAAAAATAAACGAATTACGATATTTATGCATTGTAAAAATAAATAACGTCGAAATAAAATCAACAATAAATAAATAAAATCAACATGTCTAGTATAACAGTGGCTAAGACGGCCTCCTCGACAATTTGACTCCACTTTGACCAGTGGAGTCAAATTGTCTGACTTGGACCAATCTTCCGCTGCTCCATGTTCTTATCTCAAGAAGCCTAAGGGTGCACCTACATTGGATCCGATGCGATACGATCAGAATTCGGAAGCAAACCAAATGACTGAAATATATCGAGAGTGCCTACATTGGATCCGCTCCGATCCGTCCGTTTTTATCAGACTAAAACGACCGATTTAGTCGCTCGTGGAATCAAAATAGTTTATTTATACGGAAGCGCCTACACTGGTTCCGATGCGATACTGTACGATCAGGTGCGATTTTCACATTTCAATATCACTAGATTTCAATCCGATTAGTCAGCCGTTACAATGTGTGCCAACCTAACCTTTATCGTCTAAAATGTTTATTAAAAAATATACATTTTAATTTGATAATTAACTATTATATAAATATCCGTCATAAATCAAAATTAAATATTCTCAATTCTGATTAACATATGTCATTACTAATCTTCATGAACCATTAAATATAGTAGCGAAGGTTATTTTTCCGTTGAACAAAATTAAATCCATCAAAAATGTATATAAAAAATATACCTACATACAATTTTAATTCGTCAAATAAAATTGGAAACATTAACTTTTGATAAAATTATTATCGTAATGTTTAATTTATTTATTAAACAGTTGGCAACTCTGGGAGGTAAGGGCTTTTCTGATTTTTTATACTCGTTTACAAAGATGAACAACAAAATACCAAAAGAAATAAATATGAATACAAACGAGAAAATTAAATCATTATATAAAACACGAATATATAATAAAAACAATAATTTCTATTTTTTTTTTAAACAACTAAATTATTTATTTATAGTCATACAGCAAGACAAAAATATTCTAATATAGTAATATTACCTCATTGTTATAACATTTGGTTCTTTCAATTTATAAAATTAAGATTATTTATTAATTATTTTTAATATATTTATATTTCACTATAATTTTTATAAAATATAAGAAATAAAAGAATAAAATTAATAGTATATTATTCGGAAGGTGACTAGTTTCACTATCGGATTGAAAAGAATAGAATCACGTCGGATCTGATCCAGTGTAGGCACTCACTGCGTATTTCATTTATTTGTTTTTTCAGCCCACCATCCTATGTGATATAATAGGATCGCGTCGCATCGCATCGGGTCCAATGTAGGTGCACCCTAAGGCATGCTTCCACATCGTCCAGCCATCGCATTCTAGGCCTGCCTCTTCCTCTTTCTCCTTCAGGACGTCCCTCCATGATCAGCTTTGGAAGCCTTTCTTTATCCTAGGTCACCTGTGGTCTAGTGGTTAGCGTAACAAACCACTAAGCCCAAGATCGCGGGTTCGTGGCCTGGCAGGTGGCCTAGGATTTTTTTAAGGGAGTAAAAAAATCCTTAGTTGCGCCGTCCTTCGGAAGGGACGTTAAACAGGGGTCCCGAGTCCCAAACCTAATTAAACCTGGATAGGCAAAATTTGTATGTAGCATCGTCCGATTTGCCATAGCAGCATAAAGTGGCGTTAAATGAACTAACTAACTAACTTTCTTTATCCATTCTGTGAACGTGCCTCAATCATCTTAATCTTTTTAATACAAGAAACTATCTCAGCTTCTCCAAAGGTCCTTAAGTTCTTGATTCCTTTTTATTCCTAGGTTGGGCCATATACTCTTCTAAGAATATTTCTCTCCCAAGTATTCAAAAAAATAAAGAATATATTTTAAAGACTTTTTTTCCAGATTAAGCGACCATCTTTTAGCTAGTTTCCATAAGCAGAAAAAATTTCAAACAACAATATCCGTTAATAGCCAATAAATCTGCATTCCCTGTGAATAAGTGGGTAGGTCGAATTTTGCCCTGAAGGACATAGCCGTACTGAAGAACAGTGTTATTCTCGGGGCTTTTGGCTTAAAATAAACTCCATTTCAAGCCAACGGCAGACTTAACCACTTCTGCACAACGAGAATGACAAGTGTCATCCGCTTCTTTCAATACAATTAATTAATTTTGTATAAAAACTGACGCAACCATTTAATCACCGGAGCTTTAGATAAATAAATAAAATATATTCTTCCCTCGTTGACGCTTAGAACCGAAAGGTGGATAGATACTTTCAAATTCCCTTCTAAAATCAATAAAGAGGTGATGAGTGGGTACTTTATATTCAATTGCCTTCTTGAAGAGGTCTCCAAGTTCGATGGTTTGATCAATAGTTGATCTAACCATTTTGAGAATCTCGGATATTACAAATCTTCTCATTCAAATAAAAAAAAAAGGGGGTTATTTATTATAAAACATTTAAATATACTATCCAATATTGAAAAGGGAAAAGTAAAAAGATACCTTACATAAATGTTAAGACCTTGGAAAAATTCCAACGAAAAGCCTTTAAGTCTCCAAACTAAAACAGAAATTGAAAATATCTGTCCAATATATCGCCTATTCAGGCATCCTCAGGACAGAGAGAGAATAACAGCAAAACAAAACATGAATAATGCACCCAAGAAACATCCCACCACCTCCAAGGCTCTAATGCAACTAATGAATCATAAGGAAGGTTACTCGACCCCAGCTGGATAAGGTTAGTTAAAACAGCTGATAAATATATCAGAAATTGAAAATTCAATCAATATACACTCACCAAACTTCAAAAAGCACAATAGGAAAAAATAAATAATAGTAAACAACAGAAAAACATAAGACAAAAGACCATATGAAAAAAAAATGAAAGTAAAAAAGAACATAATCAAGAAGCCAGTCGATTTATGGTTATTCCACAAAATATATTAATATTGAATAGGGAAAGGTAAAAAGAGACCTTACATAAATGTTACATACGTAATCCAATACAATTGTTAAATGTTTCATTTTCATTTCAAATGAATAATTTTAAGAAAAATGGTATGAGCTAGAAATAATTTGATAACTAATATAATGGTGATTATTTTAAAATATAAATAAAATATTTACAAATAATCACCATCATAATAAACAATAAATACAAATATTCTAGATTACGTTTTTGGACACCTCTCAGGGTTTTGTTAGCTTGTGGTACCATACTGTTACGGGCTACTGGGTATTAAATTGAATTAAACAATTCCTTAATTAAAGATACTAATATTTATTAACAAAATGATAAAAAGGATACAATTAAACTATTAACAATTAAATTATTGAACTAATATAAATTTATAATAACGATATTCTAAATATTTATTATCTAGGCCTAACTCCTATTTAATTATTACAATAACATAAGATATTACTAATTCTAGATAGCTTAACTAGTTACAATAGTTTCTATGAATATTATAAAATTACACTACAATTTATAACTAATAATTAACACTTATAGTTCACTAATCAAAGTCCACCGTAAGATTCTTCAAGTATCACAAACTGACATACAGTAACAAACAGACACAGTTTATTACACTCGCGAGACTGTTACAGTTCACTGATACACTTATTACACGGGCCGGTTCAACACTGACTAGTTTATCACACTGACACTCACTTATCACAGGTCTTCTCTGGTCTACTCTCAGGCTAAGACTGACTGGCTCGAGGTGAAGGAAGTATTTAAATAGGCAAGGCCGAACATTCTAGAACACGGAGGGGCCAGAAAATTCTGGAATCTTCTTAATCCTTTTCCGACAAAAGGAGACGATCTAGAACGGTCCTAATCCTATTTTAACTTCTCCCGCCGACGGATTTAAGCCGCTAATCCCCTTGCTTCCGACTTCCTGCCGGCGCCCGTAACAATACTCCTTACATTGAGACTGTTACTCCCACTCACACATCATTTATTCATTAAATCATTTCGGATCTATTTTTTGGGCCGACAGAGTTCATACAGATCTACATTATGCGTTCTGTTCGGAAAACTGTTCTAGTTATTGGGTATGTAAGTATGAATATTTTTCGACGATATATACTGTTATTGGCTTCAAAAGCCAAAAGTCTATATTTTATTTATTTTCCCAATAAAATGAAGGTATATAAATATATAATATATATATGTATATATATATATATATATATATATATATATATATATATATATGCATATAATAATAAGATATATACATACATTATCAATTTTCTTGTTAGAGAAGAATTGGTTGACTGTAACTTCTAATGTAAGGAAGAAATAGTTGGGGGTGCAGTCAATAAAAAGTGTTGCTAAACATTATGTATTAAACAAATATTACTTTTACATTTTGCGAAATTAAATTGCATTAATTTCCTACAGGAGGTTTTAATAGATTTTTTTTTATCTAATTCATAAGCGTTTCACTAACTATTCCAAAAAAGTATCGAATGTTTAATATCATTTCATTAGGATTTCGAAAATCTTGAACGATTTTATTATTGGAATTATTGAATTTTATTTTTATACATTTTAATAATTATTCTTAAATAATCATGCTGTTTATGTTAGGTACCATATTATATAATAAGTATTTTTATTAATTATATCCAACCCAACCCGTGGAGTACAGTCTTTACCTTGTATTGCACCCAAAACTCTTCAGTCCTAATAGTGGAATAGGTAAAAAGTTAATAATACACATTATGATATGAATATTTTAGCCATATCGTCTACTATAATCGAAACTAAAAATGTAAAGGTTGCAACAAATCTGGAGTCTTTTTTTATTTTAAACAAAAAACTTGAGATGCTCACAACTGGGTCCATCGTCATCTGCTAAATCTTCACAACCGTCCAGTGTTGCGTGTACTGTATAGCCTGCCCCGTGTTTATTTTTATCTGAGATTTGTTAAATATTTTTGGGCACATAATAGTGAATAAATAGAAAAAACTGTTGAATAAATTATTATGCGTGACGGTAAACTTAAATAAGGCGAATAATATAATACATAAAACGTAAAATAACATTTTTGATTTCATTTATGTCAGTGATTATAACTTTATTCAAGAAACGCTCTTTCCTCCCATTGTTAAAAATTAAATGTATTGATAAAACTAGATTTATAAATTAATTAAATTAAATATTAATTTAATTAATTATTAATATTAATATAATTTCTATGAGCCAAGAAATTTAATATTTAATTACATTTTTTTGTCTGCATTCCTTCTTTAATGTTTTAAACATTAGAATTGAAAATTATTAAATTGCATGTAGGAAATTAAATGCTCCTGGTTTAAATTTCGAAATTTAAAAATTATAATCAATAAAGCTATCATCCTTACAGGTCATCTGTTAACTTAAAGCAATATGGAAATGAAAAAACAAAACATGTACCAGTATAACCCGTGATCGGGTCTGGGGTTCAATACATGATAGAGACTGTACTGTTTCATGAACAGCGGTTATGCAGATCACGCTCAACAGCCAGATTTCCTCCCTTATTTTGGGTACCCAACTTTTATCTAGGACCCTAGGTAAGAGTCTTGCCAGCAGCGGGATTTAAACCAGGATTTTCGATATGACAACTAAGTGCTATACGACTGAGCCACTCCGCTCCAAGATGGAGATAAAGCCTACTGAAATCTTTTTTTTTTTTTTTTTTTTTTAATTTATTTATTGATATCTACAACTGTATTACAATAATACAACAAGTAAATAGGCTAAGTGATATATAATGACATGATAATGAAATGTAGAGAAACTACCCACTGGTAGTACTAAAATCAAAGTTCAAGTAAGGAGGTCACGTGGCCATCTTCTTTTCAGACGCCTCGGAGGATTATCGGGAATTGAAGAGGAAGCTAGGTTTGAAAATAGAGGGTTTGAGTGGTAATGAAGTTTGTTATGAAAGGATAGATACCGGGTTCGGGCCAAATCAGCAACAAAAGGGACATTAAGGTCGTTATGGTTGAGTTTATTCTTAACAAAATAAGGAGCATTGAGATTTTACGAAGGATTTTGGACTATAAGGATTGAATACGAGAGGAATTCGATGGCTTAGTGGAGCCCCAAAGCTCTACTCCGTAAGTCCAAATAGGTCGTATGATGGTCATGTAGATGAGTCTTTTGTAGTTGATTGGGAGCTTAGAGCGTTTGTCTAGTAATTGTTGAAGTAGCCTGAAACGTCATGCGGTTTCTTGTCTTTTCAGTCTTGTATGAGGATTCCAGGTTAATCGTTTGTCAAGGTGCAACCCTAAGTATCGGATCTGTTCTACAGGCACCAGAGGGATATTATTAAAGGATACTGTAGGGCAGGAAGTCATTGGTTTACGACGTAAGGTAAAAGTGATTTGATGCGATTTTTGAGAATTTATTTTAATTCTCCAGTTTTGACACCATTCTTCAAGATCAGTGATATGGGATTGGAGGCTTTGGGATGCAATAACTGGATTGGTGTTGACTGATAATACACATGTATCATCAGCATACGTGGTAAGGATAGTATTAGGATGAGTTGGGATGTCAGCTGTATAAACTGTAAATAGGATTGGACCAAGGATACTACCTTGAGGAACTGAAATACTAAACAGCAATGTATACATTCAAGTATTTCGAATATTTTTTTATTGAAAGGTTATAAATATTAGGTTAGCACCAAAAATAAATTACAATTTAAAGCATCTAGTTCTCCTCGTATTTACTCATTTATACGTTAAAAAAATAGCACACTATTCCCTCCATATGATTTGTATACCTCTAAACCATTTCGTCCTATGCGACTGCCAAGATCATAAACTTTGGACTTAATGAAAGGAAGTAACAATAAACAAAGAACATATTAAAAAATCTTAAAATTAACTAAGCATTATACAACAATTTATCCCATGAGTTTATTAGTTTACTCGAACACTTGTGGCCCATGTTGTTGGAGGCAATTGTAAAAGCAAAGGGTAATAAAAGAAGAGTTCCTCAACATTAGTAGGAACATGGGTGGCGTAATTATTGTTAATCAATCTATTATTTAAGTGAATGGCTTAATATTGTATAATTTGAATAATCTGTAATAAAATCCTTTAAACCCAATAGACACGTATGCATTAAAATAAAAAAGGAAAAGAAAAACATTACAGTTCGGTAAAAGAAACTTGACGAACTGATATTTATCAGAAGCTCAAAAAATAATAAATTAATGACAAAAAAACAAAAAATATACAAATAATCCGATTTATCAACAAAAGATTTTTGAGAAGCTTGACATTGCTATGTTAGTTCTATGATTGTATACTAATGTTGTAGAAATAAATTAAACTCCTTTTTGATAGTATAAACTTTTAATACTTATGTAAACTCTATCCCATGATTTAGTTAGCAGTGTTTTTGAATGAAAACTTACTTTATTTTGCGTCATTATGTGTTGTGATAATGCACTTATAAGTGGTTAATAACGCTTATTAATTTAATCAACTATTACAGGTACGTTTGTTTTGGTTATTTTTAATTTATTTATTTTCATAAATTGTATGGCAACATATATTTGCTTAGTTTATCTGGTTCGTATTTTCTATATTTTCTTGTATATAAAAAAAAAAAAGAAAAGAGAGTAGAAAAAATTAAGAATTGTACTATAGTTTTTAAGTTTTGCATTTTAATAGTTGTTAAGTTTTTAAGTATGCATTTAAAACAAACAAATTGTAATATACATTATGTCTGATATGGATTGATCAGGATGCTGTGGATTAAGGCAATCCAATATAATTGGACAGCATTGCTGAAAATAAAGCATTTCTCTCTCTCTCTCTCTCTCTGTTAAAAGACTGAGTGTTTTTATTTCTAATGATATTCTGAACCTTTTCGATTAATAAAATCAGTTATTAAATAGCAACTTATGTCTGCTTAACAAAATAATATAAAATAAAGAAATAAATCTAACCATGAACGGAGATATTGATTGGGAAACTCAGACTAACAATATTGATCTAGAACTGCCGCCGACCAGAATCATAGGCGCCATGCTAGCTGTTATTTTTTTATTAATGACAGTCTGAATCGGAAATATAAGTAAGTATATATGAGCCGTTTATTTTGAAAGTGGCCTAACTCCGTTTTTAAATTTTTTTCCAGTTACCATGGTTACATGTACAACTTCACATTATATATCAGTGAAGCATTTCAGGTTGCTGATATTCCGAGCAAATACGATAAGTTTTTGACACATAAGTTTTCAGAATTAGTTCAATAACTGAACCGTGCAGTTTGAAAGTGGCCTAACTCCATTTATTTTATACTTATATCAAGATATTTACTATTGATAATGTCTGAAAGCAGAGGTGAAGGGTCGGAAAGGTAATAATTTTATTGTAAATGAAATGAGACAAAAAGATTTTGTATCAACAAAATTATTAGAAGACGCAATTTTTAAAAGGGTAAAGAATTCTGATGGAGAATCAGTAAACTGGTTACAAATATGAGTTTTTTTTTTAAATGAACCGTATAAAATTTTCTATAAGACATCAATGAATGAGAATGAAAATTTGAAAGTCCTGAATTTATTACCACGTCGGGGTAGACCAAGAAAATTCGAAAACATTGTATTGAAACCACTCTATAAAAATATCAGACAAATTACAACAGCAAAATTCAAGGACATGATTGATCTTTTGTGATACCACCGGAACATCATGATTTCTTCAAATCCCTTTCACACGAGCAAAATGTAGATGAATAGTAAATTGTTTTGTAATAAATTTATGTTTGTAATTTTATATGTTCTTTAATTTATCATTTTTTAAATGATTAAAAAATGTTTTGAATCGCATAAATTGTGTTTCCGAAGTGTTTTAAAGATATGTAAAATAAATTGAATATTGTTTTTTTCAATTTGAAGCA
This sequence comes from Arma custos, assembly GCA_037127475.1. NCBI lineage: Eukaryota > Metazoa > Arthropoda > Insecta > Hemiptera > Pentatomidae > Arma > Arma custos. Next base: position 19,286,435 of record CM073759.1, on the reverse strand, counting down.
TCTTAAATTATGTTGAATCGACTTGGGTACCTTCAAATTTTATAATGAATTTGGTTGTTAATTTTGAAAGTGGCCTAACTCCATTCTTGATAAGAAAACGCACATTATTCATTTAATAATTGTTACAATTTTAATAGCAACCATAAATTTAACACCCTTAGATCCACTTAAACAGTATGACTCATTAGTATCCTATATGTATATTTTTAAATTCATTGAAACGCAAACCCTTAAGTATCTCCATTTGAAGATAAATAAACGGCTCATATCATAAGTTGATAATTATAAAAAGATGCTGGCATTTTCTCATAATAAAAAAAAATATATCCGCTTTATAATAATTTAAGTTATTAGGATAGATATAACAAACTTTTTTTTTATTAAACAGTGGCTGGATTTTCTATTCTCTTTGCGAACAATGGTTGGAAATTCGAATAATTGGCAATGTATTTCCGCTGAAGAGTTTTGACAGAGATACGTTTTGATTACAGACCTTACCTCTTGATCACAATAAAATTATTAAATTAAAATATTTTATAATAATTTTGATTTTTAAGTTTTAATTTTTGTGATACAAAACTTTTTTTTTTATATTTCTTTATTTTTTTAGGATAAAGTTAGCTGCAATGTTCTATATTTAGCCTTGCTGCCTTCAAGATTAAATGAAAATATTATTTCTCCAACTTTTATAATGATTGGTTGATATTTTTGATTTTTATTATATTATTGGTGTATTTTTTAAAATTAAGAAAAATTATAGTGTCGAAAGTGAAATTCGCCACTTTTCAGGAGGGTGACAAAAGATGCTTTCAAAATTATTGCGTATCTTCAAGTGCATTTCACCTACGTCATTATAAGTTGTTTTCGTGACTTATAGAGGACTTCAAGTTCGTTAACTTTATGTTACGGGCGCGGGAATTGGCGATTCCTGGAAGAGAACAAAGCCCCCTTGTCGGCAGAGATGAAAGAGGCCTTTTCGCGAAACTTAGAGATCCGTCCCGTATGTTCTAGATCTGGTATTCTGTCTATTTAAACAGCATCTCGGCGCAACAGAGGGAGAGTGTTAAAGCACACGGTACGGTTAACATCGGAAACAGTGATAAGCCAGTGTAATAAGTCAGTGACAGTTTGTGAGTGTAATTGTGTGACAGTTTGTTATATTCAGAGATTCTTCCGGTCGGTGGACTATAATTAGTGAACTGTCAGTGTTAATTAGTAGTAATTAATTAGTTAAGTAGCGGTTGTAATTTTATGTGATTTGTACAAGCTTATGTAAATAGTTAAGCTATTTAGTAATAATAATATCTTATATTAATTGTAATAATTAAATAGAAGTTAGGCCTAGATTATAAATATCAAAAAATATTGTTGTTGTAAATTTATTTCAGTTAATAATTTATTTGTTAGTAATTTCTCTGTTATTAATTTAATTGATAATAGTTTAATTGTATTCTTTTATCACTTTTGTAAATAAATATTAGTATCTTTAATTAAGGAGTGTTTAAGTCATTTTTAATACCCAGTAGCCCGTAACATTTATATCAATTATTAATCCTAAAGTAATCGATATAGATCGAATAAAAAAATGTGATTTGTTCACAATCGATGATTTGTATTTGTATCGACGATATAACACGATTGGAATTGAGATTTAGTTTGAAGATATATTATACCTACATTTAGTTTCAATAAGTTTAGTGAAATCCATTATTAAATTTTTAAGGTGCCATTCATAAAACCTAAGATTAATTTATTTTACTGGGGTCAAATTATAGTAGATACTAATTATGAAATCTTTATTTTAAAGAAAATATAAATTCATGACAATTAAAACGTTTGAAGTTCTTTCAGTTTTTATCTATCAATGTACGACGTTTTCCAGAAAAGCGATGGGATTTTCTGTCAATGGAACATTACTCTAATAAACATTATTTTTATTATACATTTTTCCTAAACGTATAACTTCTCATCTTCAAATTTTATCCATTTTCCATCTCTACTTCTTCAGTCTCTTTTAAAATAATTTTTTAGTACATAAGCTGATTGACATAATTTTTTCAACTCTTTCATTGCCTAATTGTTTTTCCTGGATATTATTCAATTTATTTATTTATTTGGATATTATTTTAAGATATTATACTGTTTATACCAGTATAAAATCATCTATAGTTTTATAAAGTAAAGTAATTAAAATAAATTAAATAAAAGAATTCACTAAGCAAATTGTCTTTTAATTATTACAATTTAAAACGATAAAGGCTTTAAATACATTAATGGGTCATAAAATCCATTTTAGACTCTCTCTGCTTTAGGCTATAATAGCTCCTGCAGTAGACACTCGTTGGTTAGTGGATGAAGAAAATAGATGAGAGGACAGCTCTCGCAAGGCTCCTCCTGTTAAATCAATAATCCGGTTTAATAGTGCTTCTTCTCTCCCACTCCAACTTCTCTCTATTGTAGCTACGAAATGCCTAAGAGTCCTTAGCTATTGAAGCTTTAATCTTAAGTCCATTAAAAATTGTTACTTACTTAAGGTGGATATAAAAAAAACACGATAAAATGTTATCACCATTTTTCTATCTCTGATTGATGTTCTTAACTCTTGAAAAAACATATACAGTAAAACCTCGAATTAACGGACAGCCCTGGTGCAAATATTTTTGTCCGTTATTTAAAGGTGTCCTTTAAATGGAGGTTTTATTTTTTCATAAATATGTATTTGTACAAATTAATTCTCTCTTATTCAATTTCCCATGAGTTTAAAAGGTAAGTAGAATAAAAAAAAAAAACAACACCGCACGGCTTTTGAGTGTTATCGAAACTTGTGTCCTACCGATATTGAGTCTTTCCGCTAGCTCACGTACACTTAACTTAACGGTCATAAAAGTCGATTACATTTATTTTTTGTTCTAAAGTGAGTCCCTTACGTGAGAGAGACATTTTCAACCGCCTGCCACGAGGGTTAGAACAGAACTAAATTTTAATAAAGCAAGTTCGAGAATAAAAAAAAAAGTATTTATGTGGAAAACCTTTACTCAAAAGTAAACACAGCTGTCCCTGTTTTCTTAGACCGGAAACAACTAATTGTTTCCGAGAAACGGGAAAGGGATAAAGTCATATTGTCCGTATTTTAGAGGTTTTTTTAATCGATTTATAACCAACACAGCCTGTCCGTGACCGTTAATGAGAGGTTTCGTTAAATAGAGGTTCAAATGCCTTAAACATTGTATTAAAATGTTTGTGCAAAAAAAATCGTCCGGTAATGGGGAGTGACCGCTATTTAGGGGTGTCCGTTAATAGAGGTTTTACTGTATATTCTTAAATACAAGAGATCGAGTAGGGGGGGATTATTTGCAACACTATTTTCAACATTTTACAACACATCACGTGATACAATAACAAATCGCCTAAGTGGTGAAGAAAATATAATGATGTTTTAAAAGTTTTAGATATAAAGTTACTTCAGAGGCCTAATAAGTTATTAATATATTTTTTCTTAATGCTTCAAATAATTTTTCTCGCCAGAAGACTCTCATGTAACATAAGTCTCAGAAACAAGTTAATAAATTAGTGAAATATGTTCTAATCATAAAACAGATTTCATATTTCACATTTTTTCCTTAGATTGCCAACCAAACCAAACGATGTGAACAAAGGAAGTGACTTTAGACCATGTTTGAAAACTTTTCAGAATATATGATTCCTTTCAAAAAGAATTCATTTCTATAGATATTCATTCTATAAATTTCTAGGGCAAGTAGTAAAATTATTAATACACTTTTAATACACCCTTTAATACACTTTTATAGCGCTAAAAATCTCGTTGCCCACATTCCAGATTATAAACACTTTCTCACAGCCTCAGACGTTTTCATGCCTCATATTGGAAAAGTACGTAAATGGTTTTCTTTTGATTAGCAACACTACTTTTTCCTAAACTGTAAGTTAATTGTAGACAGATTAAAAAATATATATTTCCCACGCTTTGAACATGATACGATAATATCCGGTATGAAAAACAAAATAATTATATTAGCGGGTGATAAATTATATTTCAATCGGATCGATGAATAGCGTTCAGCTTTTAATAATTAGCACAGGCATAATACATTTATAACCATGAAACAAGCTTAATTACGTAATATGATAACAAGGACCCTATTCTTATTACAGGACTCTGAGAAGACATGTTCTTTCACCCTGGCTCAGGAAGTAGCTGAGAAACTAATTTGCTTTGAGATCTTGTAGGCTCAAACTATTGTGACCTAATACAGTGAATTTGGAGTGGAAGATCGATAAACATCCACTAACCCAAGGTGGAACAACATAGACAGTATACAAAGGTGCTCATTAACAGTTCCAGGACCACTATGTGGAGATACCTGGTGACCTTCCTCTTGAAGTAGCCTTCCTCTGTCAAAGAGGGCTTTCACAAGGATGACTTCATCATTTCTTCCTAATGAGGAATTAGACCCAAAATGTTAGGATGATTATTCATCAAGGTCCTAATGAGGCTTGATAGAGTTAAAAGGGTGGCACACCAAGGCGCGACAGGGTCATTAAGAACATTACCCCTCTTCCTGCATACATCTTCAATGCAATTCAATTCAATAGGTTTTAAAAAGTGCATTATAATTGAGTATACCTGGAATTTCATACTACTGTGTATCACGTTGACAAAGTAAAAGGATTTTAATCAAATACCTGAGAAAAAATAAATAGTTGAGAATAATGACAGTTTTCCATCTGAGTTCTTTTCAGCTGAAATATTACCCAACTATGACGAAACGATTCCATCTACGGCCTGAATCCAGAGGTTGTCGAAAAGCTGAACAAGCTGTATGTGAAGTCTTATACAGAAAACTCTTATTTACTTGAAGGTGCTATGAAGGATTAATTCCTATGGAAACGTGCTTCAGATGGAATCAATAAGATTTCTATGGGTTCTTCAGAAGGTGAGATGTATGTATGTATCACTAGATCCATATATGCAGGGAATTTTATTTTATATTTAGCTATTCTTACTCATATGTAGAATAATGATGAATAGAGCATTATTTCTCTATCTAAAGACTATAGTTTAACATAAGACGTTGAAATTGACTAGTTAAATCTAAAACGACCGCTCCTCTTATTCTGCCTGCTCTACCTCTTTGTACCAGAGGCAGAGCCCTCTATCACTTCATTGGCCAAAACTAGGTGAGTACAGTTGTGCCGTATTTCGGCACGTTTTCTTTTACTATAAATTAATTTAATTTATTTTTAATTATGCCTAGAGTCGCAAGATATCATAGACTCACAGTCAATTTTTCCTAGTGTTAAACCCCACCTCTTTTAATTTGAACTGCTAGCGCCCTTAGTTTCTTGTTCTCCCGCACATTGGCGGTTGGAACTTTTTAAAAGACGTAGTCTAATTTGAGCGGTGTTTTAGATAAGAACTTCAGTTACAACTATGTCTCTAGTGGTAGCC
>CM073759.1:19208926-19280865 GCA_037127475.1 Arma custos | reverse complement strand
TTGTAATAGTACTTCTTTTTTATATATTACAATACTATAAAAAGAGAGGAAATGCATAGCATATATCTTAACACATTGAATTGAGTTATGTATGGTGTATTGTTTATGAAGTTGACATCTGTACATATTGAAATCCGGTGTTCGCGTTATTTACTTTCTGCATGTTTCACGCACAGAAGCACGATTGTACTAGTATCGGGTTGAACTTGTTTTGTGAATGATTTCTGTTTGTATGTGGAAGGCACAGGACTACGTCAACTCCGCCAGATCAACAACTCAAACCTCATCAACCACATCAACAACTCCTTAAGCAATGTGTTTCAGGATATATGCAAATATATATCCGTTCCTTTGGACTACGTTAGCTAAGATATTGGCTATATAAAATCAAATGCTTATGGTCTAAAATTTCATTCATTCATTAAAGGCCTAGAATTTCATGAGAATACTTACTGAATGACTTAAGTCAACTAGATCCAAAAATAAAAGTAATGTTCAATTAACATTCTCCCCGTGTATACATCGCAAATTGCGAGAACACGGAGATATAGGATCAGTGGAAAGAAGGGTCATATCTTACTGAATGACTGACCGAGAAGCGAACCAGGATGGCTGAGATGGTTAAAGCACCACCATGGAAAGGTGGGAGACCCGGGTTCGAGTCCCAGTCCTGGTCATATCTTTTTTTTTCAAATAAAATAAATTATAATATTTACTGAATAATTATTCAAAATACATGCCTTCATTATTCAAAATCGACCGTTAATTCTTTCAATGAATCATTACAAACATACATATGGATAGATTCGGAACTATATTTCTTTCGTTCTTTGAACTTAAAGGTTTCGAACCAATCCCAATGTACAATTTTAGTGATGAAATTGAAAAAAAAATGTGCAGTTGCTAAAAAAAATCCTTGCAGTTCTAGTCAGGCTGAGAACATGGCCTTCCTACGCCGCAGTTGAATTAAATATTAAAAAAAAGTATTAATAATTACTGTTATTTATTAATTTTTAAGAGATTTACAACTCAAAAAGCATAATTAATTATTTTATACCTAGAAAGAGAAATAAAACTGTAAAAATGTATTTCTACAGTTTCCGTTGTAAAAGATAAAGAGTGTCAAGGCTTAGAAAATAAAAGTGAAAAAACGAATTAAAAAAAAAACAATCTTCTGAAGGCTATGTAGATATTTAAGATCAACTCAAGTTTCCTTTCTTTATTTTTCTTTAAACTATTTTAAAAATATTAAAATCTTCCTGGGAAATCAGCAAGTGTGGTGAATTTGTAAAAAAATTAGAAATAAGTAAAATAGAGAAGATAATTAGAAGTACGGAAAGAATTAGCAAACATAAAAAGTAAAGTCCTGGTTTGTTTTGAAAACCGGTAATGTTTTATAATTAATACGACATTATATTAATATGAAATACAGGTTGTTAAACTTGCATAGCCATCTCCGTATCACAAAAAATACGGAAAACTGATTTGTTTTATGTGTAATATGCTCGACAAAATATACTTAAAATCCATTCAATTTTATTAGTGATTGGAATTCTAAAGCATTCCAATTAAACACACTTCAGAACCTCGGCATAGTTTAGTTTATATCTCGATATTTATAATTTTATCTCCTAACAATTTATAATTATAATATAATAAGTTAAATATTATAAATATTGTTACGGTCGCCGACAGGAGACGGAAGCAAGGGGATTATCGGCTTAAATCCGTCGGCGGGAGAAGTTAAAATAGGATTAGGACCGTTCCAGATTGTCTACTTTTGTCGGAAAAGGATTAAGAAGATTCCGGAATTGTCTGGCCCCTCCGTGTTCTAGAATGTTCGGCCTTGCCTATTTAAATACTTCCCTCACCTCGAGCCAGTCAGTCTTAGCCTGAGAGTTGAACGGTGAAGATCTGGGTATGATCGAGCCCTGATTTGGTTTTGATCGTTTTATAAAAGATTGGATTTATCCAATAAAGTTTTCAGTGACGGATTCAAAACTCACAAAAAATGTCACTGCCACTCGAACTTTTAATAGCTTTGACAAAGAGACTTGAATTCAATTGGTTTGTAACAATGATTCGATCAAGGTGAATTATAAGTTTTAATGGTCGATGCATTCAGAAGTAATATGGGAATGGTGTGATGAACTATAAAGCAAATTTTAAGTCACCACCGCACTAGTTAATTATCGGTTTATAGCTATATGAGGAAATTCACGAAAGGCATTAGAAAACAGATAGTCGGCAAAATTGAAAAAACAATTAATTAGTACCAAAACGGATTCATTTACAATTATTCTATTTTTTTGCATCGTAACAATCAAATAAATTAATAAACATGAAGCATAATTATTAATTAAATGTACTCAATCAAGCTCTAGCACTTGAATAGAGCTTTGAAATTAAGTTATCACTCATATAACGGTATATGGAAGTGATATAAAAACAGCTGACTTATATTTAATAAAATAATGTTATAATGTTTTTTTAGTTTTTTGTTTCATTGACTATTAAGGCGTCAATTAATGCATAGAACATATACTGCCACTTCTTCATTGGTTAATAATTTAAACAATACCTATCATTGATATCAATAAATGGTACTAAAATATTAGTAATATTAGTATCCAAATAGACAAAATCAAAAAGTTGAACTTGAGGTCAACATTAAATATTTAAAATTTATCCTGTAAGTATGAACTAAACATCACTAGTTAACAATTCACTAATTTAACTAAACATCGGCTAGCATTTCATTTTATAACTTTAATAAATCATAAATATATTTTTCGATAATTCTCTGTTTTTGGAGTTTACTACTTAAGAAACGATTTTCATATTTACCCCGCGGTATGAAAATTTTATGAGGATTAAAATTGATTTTTAACTAAAAGTGGCCCGTTACGTTCCTTTCTTGATAATATTGTATTATTTGTTTTATATAAAAGATAGAAATTAAAAGTTAAATTCCGGGACTAATCGGGAAGAGATACGTGTGTCGTATCTATGGTAACAGTGTATTCTATTGCTTTATTCTCCAAGTATTGAAATGCGATAATTTTTTATATAGGAGCCTTCTTTAAGACACCTATCCAAGCAACCACTATTACTACTCTTATTTAGATTCCGCCTTAAGCTGTTGGGGTCCATTCATATTAATTGGATACAACCTCAACAGACGACAGGGCAGAGTTGCTCTGATAAGAGTAGGAAATTGACTAGCTAGCTAGGAAGGTTTTGTCAGTTTTGGTGTTGTAACAAGTCACCACACCCACTATTAGCTCTGAAGATGGCCTACAACGTAGGCCGAAACGTTGGCACGATTACTAAAAAATAAGTTTTGCTTATTTTTTGTGTTATCGTTAACTGCACTCTCCGACCAATTCAATCCATCATTGAATTATCCAGTCAACTATTTTCCACTCAAACTTCCATTTTTTTAATAGTTCACATTAATTAAAAATATTTTTTTAAAAATAATTTACAAATTAAAAAAAAGGATATGCGATGATAAGTATCAGCAGAGAGCGATTAATTGACAAGAACACATTTAAAATCCATTAGAAACGAAAAGGGGTTAACTCCAGTCGCGTGTCGGAGCTGACACACTTTTTTTTCGAAAACTCTATTTAAAAATGTATAATGCTTATTTTTGTCTATTTAAAAGTGAGTTATATTACAGTTGGATGTTAATGTACAGTAAATATAATGATTGTTAGAGAAGAATTGACTGTAACTTCTGAAATAAAGAAGAAGAAGGAAGAAATAGTTGGGGGTGCAGTCAATAAAAACACCTTAATAAGTGTAACTTATTTATTGTGTGCCGACGTTTCGGCCTACATATAATCGGCCTACATAAATATAATGACCATTTTTTTTTTTTAGTTTTCTATATGTTATTTAAACACACACACAAATATAATAATAATAATATTTTTTTTTTTACTTTTTTATCAAAATATAAACGATAAACATTTATACATTATTTTTTTTTATCCTTGCTCTAACTATCTTCGCCACATTACTTGTAGAGGCGCTGAAAATAATTTTTAATGAATTTTTCACATATAATACAATTAATCGTTTCCATCGGAATCGTGCTTGTTTTTTTAAAATTAGTTGAAAATTACTAGAAAAAATGTTTAGATATTAAAATTGTTGTTTTACTGATAAGATATAAAGCGTTTATGATAAAATGTTGTGATTCGGTCCCTAAGACCATTTACCTTGGAATTTTCTCAGGTAAATTCCACCAAGAAGTACAACTTGGTGGATCTAAGCGTACTAAACAAAACTAACAAGTAATCCTCAAGTTCAACAGAGGGTATACGAATATTTGACTGGGGAAATCTGGACTTGATAAACTGGAGGGGGCTCTAATTCTGTCTTCCTCAACTTCAACAACTTAATCCCGGCTGGATCTTTATCAACTTTATCCATACTTGTTTCTTATAAAATTAAACTTATTAATCATGTTATTCATGGAAGTGGGAAAAGGAGTATATTAAAATAAAGTTATTGAATTTAGTAAACTGCATGTTACATAGCTGAAGGAGATCCTGAAATAAAAAATTGTCAGTAGAGAATGTTTACTGACGCTATATATTATTTGAACATGAACTATATATATTTTTATCTCTAGTATTAGAATCAATATTTTCGGTATGTTTTAAAATTAAATGATTATACTCTTAGCTGATCATTTGATACTGGAAATAATTAGCGGAATTAGCTGTGGAGGAGTTTTCAGGCCTTTATTTTATTTTCGATTGTGGTTTGATGAACAATTCTGCGTTAAATTAGTGGTTAAGTCTACTTTTGACCAGAGTACGTTAAATGTACAATGAGAATTGGAATCGTGTCATTCGTAAGTGTCAATATGATAGCATGTGGTGAAGTGTGGTTTGAATTTTAAAGACTGTAACTGTTTTATTATAGTCCATTATACTCGTATTATAATTATAATGCAATTGGGAAAAAACCACAATGCAAAGCCTTATGTTTCAAATCCAGTAATACACCACTTACCGGTCGACGTTTCGCCTATTCAGGCATTATCAAGACACCAAAAACAAAAAAGGAGTTTTGTGAATCACATCTGGAAGAAAAAGGTGCAATACATCCCAACGATCAACAGCCCAAACAGGCTCCAAACATGAGACAGCACCCCACTACCAAGACGTTCAACATACAACTGAAAACTCGTATTATAATATTAATAATAAAATAGCCTATTAAAATAATATTCTTAATAGATTGATTAAGCAACCTATTGTCTCTAAATAATTTTACTGTCAAAATTGACCATTTTCGGTTTTTAAACAACTGCATTAAATTAAGAATCCAGCGGAATGTCGAACAGTTGCTATCGAAGAGTTTCATCAATACCATTTCATATGAATTATAAACATGGTATAAATAATTCGATGCCATGATGTAATTTTAATAAGCCCGAACAATTTTAAAAAGTTTTTTAATCGTTTCAGAAAACCTATTGAAGCATGTATAAGTTATCCAAAGATGAAATATTTATGAAATTCGTGAAAAAATATTTACAACAGTTAGTTTAGTATACAGAAGAAACTGTAAGCATGAACGCCTTAAAAAATTATTTGCCTATTGCCTATCAGTTGATTTTTTTTTTTGTCACAAGTAACTTACCAACTGTTAATTTACAAAAGTTTATTTTTAGCAATAGAGTTACATTACTTTATATCAAACCAAAAACTTGACATTTTTCGCTCTTCGAAAAATTGGTTTTAATAGGAAATATGATTGTGTAACATTAGCATTGTAGATAAAATGATTGTCATGGTTATAAAGACAAATCGTCGCAAAAAAAGGTATATGAAAAAAACAGTGGTTTGAAAAGAAATTGGGGATCGGTAAAAAAAGTATCGATTCTCTGAAGGAAAACGTGGGGCATGCTACAAGAATATTTTCTACATGAATTGGCCGGCTATGCACCCCCTCGCTTGCCTTCAAAGCATTGTTCAATCACTGTTAATAATAACTTATCTTCTATATTTTATGTTCAATAACAGAGGGGAAAATAAGGTGGTTTCATGACCGACAATATTCAATGTTCAAGCATCGTGGTTTTTCTGTTGAATTTCGTTCTACATTCTGATTAGTTATTATTATATTCATTAAACATCACTGATTCATATATTTTTACATACTTATATTATAATTTTAATAACTACTGTAGAGAGTTTAATAAATAAATCATTTTATGTAGTCATGTGAGAGATAAGCAGATTAGCAGATTTTCGCCAACATTTTAGAATATTTATAACAGCGTTTACTTATTTTCTATTCTACTTATAATATATACTGACATTTGTGATTTATATTCTGAAATGTCAAAAAAAGTATTCGATTGGGATGCTAAGGGCAATCTCCACGAGGTGACTCGACTATTACCAATTACCGAAGATATGGGTGAACATTCTGGCCTAGGTGGGGATGGCCAAGTATGAAATTCAGATGTGCAAGCATCAAACATTGACTTAAACTTAAAAAAAAATGCAAAAATGTAAATATTTTTTCTATTATTTGTGAATAAGTTTCAAAATGTTATATTTGTATTTGTATATTTCTTTCGTTAGTTATTTCCTGTTTTTCTACCTTTTTTTGTCTTCTTATCTAATAAATGGTTGATATATTAGCCAGAGTGCAATGGTGATCAAGAAGTGTATAAGGTGAAATCGTACAGTATACGCATTTAATTGTGACGATGATACTCAAAACTATTTACTAAATATCTTAAAACACTTTATTTGGACTATAAATAGCATATTTATAATTTTAATGTCAAAATATCAAAGAAGAAATTATGTGAATCAAGGCATGTATAGGGTATTCTATATGTAATATAGAAAAAAGGCACGTGATCGCCTGTGCCTGCAATCTCCAAGTACTTTGAATTCTTCTTGCTTTTTCGATTAAATTTATTTCATTTTAGCTACTTCCTTAATTTCAAAAGTGTTAATTAAAGTTCATGCATAATAATACAAGTTCCAACCAATGCAGGCAGATGTTGCATTATGTCAATATGCCTGCAGTACGATGTTGATGAGATGGTGTCACCTCTGGGTACATAGGAGAAATGTATTATTGCTGCGTTTGATAACCACACAGAAACCGATAAATTTTTTAAATATTTTTATTTTGAAGAGAAAAGATTTGCCCCGGCCGGGATATGAACCCGGATCGTCTGTCTCTCCGTGACAGCACTCTACCAAATGAGCTACCGGATTCGGTATACACATTGCTTGGGATCTAGTAGTATAACTAGACAATAGTAATATGACGTAAGTCAACAAGATCCTAAAATAAAAAGTAATGTTGCAAAAGAAACAGCTTGGGCTGCCGATTGTTTAAGCTCATAACAAAAAAATAATACACGAAAATTTTGTGTTTCCATGGTTATATTCCTTGTGATGACATATTAACTAATTTTCATTCAACTTTAGTGATAATAAATATTATCAAAAAAAGAGAGGATTAATAACCGCTCATTACAATCTTTTAATTTATTATTGATACTAGCAGTAACGGTTGCAGATCAAGTGCTGCACTCTTTGTTTCCCGAGGGTTATTACACTGATTCAATAATAAAAAAATATTCATACATGCCTGAAATTCATATTTACAATACCAGTGACAGTAATTAAAGTGGATTGCGGGTCATTATTGAACTTATGATTATAAAACAACTATACTCTTATACTTAAATACGGTACCTTTAAATTCCTTTTTACTTATATACGGTAGTCCTGAACATCTCAGACAAACCTTGATAGCAGGGGCATGTTAACACCTGGCCTACTTCATCACGTGTCGCACCCCCGACAGAGATTTGCACTTATCCTTTCTATTATTTTCTCCCAGGGAAAAATACAACTATCACTTAAAAACGTACAATACGGAATATTTTACAGGGAAAGTTTCACTTAATACACACAAATATAATAATTAGGTTGGTTGGTTGATTGCTTTTAATTTGAGGCGTAAATCCGATTGGTCATCAACGCTTTAGTTTAGTTTGGTTTTAATGTATATATATTCGTTTTTTCAGTAATAATTTGTATAAAACCGGAATAAAAAAAGTATTTAACAAAATTAAAAATAATGAATAATTAAACAAGAATAAATGAAAAATGTATATATAAAGAAAAATAAAAAGTAGGAGATATTAGATATCCTTAATTAATCCTGCTTTTGATAGAAAGGCGATGGGCTTATTAACGTAATTTCCTCACTTCCCAAAACCATTGATACATTGGCAGATAGTCCTATTTTATTCATCGCTCTTTTGCAAAAGGTTCCACATGTTTGCGGATGTTCTTAAGTGATTAGGGTAAAAGGCCATGTTGTGTTTAAACACTAACACATATGTAAACCAGATTAAGTCGGAGGTCCCGTTAGATCATGTTATCCACAATTACATACAATTACATTAGTGCAGTCAACACTATTCTCTAGTTTCCCCACCATATCCGTAATAGTCCAGGATCCCTGGTACATTTTTGCACTTGATTACTATCAAGCTGAATCTTCGTGAATAGCTTCGTTTTGATGAGACGCCCAACAATTTCCTTTGCGAAAATTCACATGTATCGATAACGAGGTCATCAAAAATGATTACTAACCAGCTGATTTTTTTTTGTTTACTTAGTTAATATTTATATAATTTAACAGTCATATTGTCCTACAAATTGCGTGGTACGTTATCCTTAAATTTTGGAGAATCATCAAATCGACATATTATATCCTTGCTACCTATGTTAGCTACCACAATCGAGAATTTTCGCAAAGGAAATTGTTGGGCGTCTCCTCAAAACGAAGCTATTCACGAACATTCTTGAACATTCTTGATAGTAATCAAGTGCAAAAATGTGCCAGGGATCCTGGACTATAATATTATGAGTAAAGTAGTCATCAGTTCGAAATTATTTTTAAGATTTCTTTTTAAAAGTTAATGGCATTGATTCATATATTTGAGAAATAAATATATACATTTTGAACACATTATCGAAGTTGATGGTATATTATTTTTATTAAAAAAAAAAAAAAAGATCATGTAATAACTTGATGTGTAAAGATTAATATCATAATATAAATATTCAATAAATAATACACATAACTGTATTTTCTCTATGTTTATTTATTAAACGTAATTTTTTGTTACTGAGGCTTATCGGGCGATACTACAGTGAGAGTCCTAAAGTTAGCCTATCCAGGCTTTTTTTTTTTTTTTTCATAACACTTAAATATGTTTATTGTTGTCACTGGGTTTTTGTGCTCTTTTATGGGCACATTTCTTTTTGGAGTTCTTCTCCTTTTACTGTAGTTTAACTACATTTTAAGGAGTTGAGGTGGTAGGAATTTTTGTTGTTTTTGTTTTATTTTTTATTTGTTTAAGTGCCGGGACACACTTAATTTTTGTGTTTTCTTTGATTAATCTTACATACTACAATGATATATACAATCTTAATATGTCCATGGTATGTGTATAATAAATGCAGAGTATTTTTAATTGGTTTCTTCCATTACTTGTTGCCACCTTATTGGAGCTGAAGCAGGTGTGAGAGTTTTAAATAGTTCGTTTGTTGTGCATTTGAGGGAGTAGAAGGATTTTATATGTCTCCGTTTTATGAAGTCAGTTGTTGTGTCGGAGTGTCCTGGAATAGTTGTAATTGGCGCTGCGTTCCGACTCTGAGGTGGGTGAATAGCGGAGCTCCGTATAGCAGTGCAGGCCTTAGGATGATCTTGTAAATTTTTATTTTCAGGCGCACTGATAAGGCTGGAGATAGCAGTAGGTGGTGAAGTCTATAAGTTCTTTTTCTACCATGTAGAACTAAGGATTTCTTACTCCCTTTAAATAACAGCCACCATCTAGAGGAGGGGGTTGGACACTAACCGGTACACGGGTGAATCCTCTATTTTTCTTGCATTTTAGTCTAGGTATATGTTTAATGTTTTAATTAAACTGAGAAAATAATTAGGTAATTATATTATTTTTAATTAAATAAGTGGACTTTTTTTTATTTGGTAAAGTTTTTATTTCTTTATATAACAGTCCCTGACTAAATAAAAAGGAATCCCCCGTAATTGGGCTCCTAGGTATTAACTACATGCCGTACTTAGATATAAACTGTACCATACTTACGGTTATCTGGGTTTAGAGCGCCAAGATCCATATCTTCATCCATCACGCAAAAGAAACGGGGTCTTGCTCTATTGGCTTTGCAGGTGGTTGGCCCTCTTCCTCGTCCTACTTCCTTCCAGAATGAGTTCCTCAGGCCTTCAGCGATCCATAGGCATTCCGTATGATCATGAGATTCCTCATCATACACGAGGAACAATCACTGTTCTATATGCAAAATAAATGGCCTACTAAAAGTATTGATTGTATATCAAATATACATGTTAACATTACACATGTCGACATTAAAATCCAGAATGATTTGAAGAAGCTCCTAGCCCAAGTTTACAGCTCAATTAAAAGGTATATTTCTAGATAAGGAGATAATTTTAATTTATTTGTTATCTATGTCAGATAAGATAAGGTTGGCCACGCCAAAAATATATAAGTAATTAATTATATGAGAGGAAAATAGTCGAGTGGATGATACAATGGAGAACGGAGATAGTGGGGGGGTGCAGTAAAAAAAAAACACCAAATAAGTACAAGACATATATTAGATATGTGCCGACGTTTCGACCTACCATGTAGGCCATCTTCAGGGCTATGAGAGAGAAACAAACAGAACAAAAAATATATAAAAAACGTTACAGTAACAAGAATAGTGACATGTAATGTAGAAAATTAAAATAGTGACAGATATGATAATTAAACATAACGAATATTAAAATAGTGACAGATATAATAATTAAAGATAACGTATATAAAATACAGAAAATAAATCTACAGAATGGATAATAATGCAAACATAATATAAAGGGGAAGAAAACTTAGGAGGTAAACAGAAAGATACAAAATTAAGAAGATTTTAATATAAAAAAAAAAAGTGGAATATAAAGGATTTAGAAAAAACTAGTTTAATTATAGATATAAAATGTATGATAATAGACTCCTAGAGGTTATATAAGTAAAATGTATGAAAAATAATACAAGAATATGAAGAAAGAAATGAATAGGTATCTCGTAGAATGACAGAAATGTAAAAAAATTGAAAATATAAGTATGGGATGTAATATAAAAATAGTTGATTGGATAAATAAATTAGAAAAATTAAAAATGCTTATAAACTTATTTGGAGTTTTTTTGACTGCACCTCCCAACTATCTCCATTCTCCATAAGTAATAATACGTTTGCTAGTGCTTAATGCTGGTAATTTTACCACAGTTTATAAAAAAACATCGTTCAATAAACATTTATGTAATACAGTTCATAAAGAAAAATCGTTGGAAGGGACTGAGAGTTACCACATCGGCTCCATAGGATGATGAACGCGAGATTGCTGGGTGAAAGAATATGGTCTAGAGTAGGGCACTGACCATGGGGAATTGTTTGCTGCAATGTTGTTTTTTTCTTTTATATCACCTTGAAAACCCGTTCGCCATATACTATTATGTAATAAATTGTAGAATTTGAATGTTATAATTATTTTTTCGAATTCAAACAAAAAAATTGAAGCTAGTGTAGTGTAAATTGAAATAGGGGAAGAAGGTCTTAATTTATAATAAATTAATGAAGCTTTAATGTGATTAATAAATAACTTAAATGACTGATTTTGCTGTAATAGAAAACAAATTAAGATTTTGCAATACAATACAACCCTGGCCTTACAACCCTGTATGGGTCTTAGCCCCCTCAATGGCCTTCTCCAGGCTGCTCTATCCAATGCAGCTGCCCTCCAGTTACGGACGTTTAAGATAAGCCTGGCATCCTGTGACATTCCATCTGCCCATCGGAGCATTGGTCTTTCCCTTCCTCTGGCACGGCCTAACTTTCCCTCCTGTATCTTTATTTTATTCCATGTTACTAGTGAGTACCTTAGATGCTTCCTTAGTCCAAAATAACATCTACTAGCGTATATGGCTGGTTTGTTTTCTATTTCTTTAGAGCAATTCTAAGATTAGTAAAGCTATCAACCTTCTGAAACTTTTATAACCTACGTTATATCTACAAACTCTTGTAGTACATAGCGTGTATTGATTCACCTGTCCTGATATATTTAGTTTTTTCTTCACTGATACTTAGACCCATCTCATCTGCCGTCTCCATCAGTGATAAGAATGCTGTCTTCAGTGCTTCGAATGAGCGAGCTACAATATCTATACTATCCGCATGTCATAATAATTGAACTAGTCTGTTGTAAATTGTGTTGTTGATATGGATTTTTGACTTCCTCACAATCTTTTCCAAGGCTATATTAAATAATATACATGCTAAAACATCTCCTTGCCTGAAGCCTTATAGTCTGAATTGACAGATCCTACAGCATTCTGACATCACAATATCTTTCATCCATTGTCATAGCAACTTGTAATTAACTTTGAGGGTACTCCTAACTCTCAAAGTTAAAAATTAAGATTTTAACACTTTTAATAAATTGTTGAGTTATTTTTATTTCTTCTCAAGGTAGTATCCTTGGTCCAATCCTATATACAGTTTATACAGCTGACTGATCTTGAAGAATGTTGTCAAAACTGGAGAATTAAAATAAATTCTCAAAAATCGCATCAAATCACTTTTACCTTACGTCGTAAACCAATGACTTCCTGCCCTACAGTATCCTTTAATAATATCCCTCTGGTGCCTGTAGAACAGATCCGATACTTAAGGTTGCACCTTGACAAACGGTTAACCTGGAATCCTCATACAAGACTGAAAAGACAAGAAACCGCACGACGTTTCAGGCTACTTCAACACTTACTAGACAAACGCTCTAAGCTCCCAATTAACTACAAAACACTCATCTACATGACCATCATACGACCTATTTGGACTTACAGAGTAGAGCTTTGGGGCTCCACTAAGCCATCGAATTCCTCTCGTATCCAATCCTTACAGTCCAAAATCCTGCGTAAAATCCTCAATGCTCCTTATTTTGTTAAGAATAAACTCATCCATAACGACCTTAATGTCCCTTTTGTTGCTGATTTGGCCCGAACTCGGTATCTATCCTTTCATAACAAACTTCATTACCACTCAAACCCTCTAGTTTCAAACCTAGCTTCCTCTTCAATTCCCGATAATCCTCCGAGGCGTCTGAAAAGAAGATGGCCACGTGACTTCCTTACTTGAACTTTGATTTGAGTACTACCAGTGGGTAGTTTCTCTACTTGTCATTATCATGTCATTATGTATCACTTAGCCTATTTACTTGTTTTATTATTGTAATACAGTTGTAGATATCAATAAACAAAAAAAAAAAAAATTATTTCTTATTTTTTTCTTAGTTTGAGGTTCGCTATGCTGTTGTTTTAGGACATACTTTTGAAGGGATCTGTTTTAATGTATTTTATACATTTCAAGAGAGGGAAGTAGAGAGGAAAAAGGTTCTGATTTTCATTTTAGTTTTTTTTATTGTATACTTTACTGAAGATTATGAGAGGACACAATAACACCAGGCGGGAGTTTGAAGCTTAGATGGTTGTGACGATGAATGTGATGAGTGGATTTAAGCGACGATGCTTACTCTAGATTATTCTGCCTCACGAACATTTTGTTCCCTTGGCTCGTTTAAAACCTATATTTTAATAAAGATATCTAACAAGAGAAGGAGATTCGGATATTTGTTTTAAGATTTGTAATTTTCCTTTTTCATTAATCTTTCCTCACACGCTCGCAATCTCTTTCCCTCATATTTATATGTATCTACATGTGTGTAAAGCAAACATAAATATGCTACGTTAAGAATATAAGTAGAGCTCCGTAGTAAGTCCCGGTAATAAATTTAATAATTTGTTTAAAAAATAATTTTTTTTTTTTAACTAACAAGTAAAAAAAACATTCTCCAGTCATAATTATTTATTTTCTCGCTTTCCACAAATACGTTTCGACCCCTTGGGTCATTATCAATTCTGTAAATGTCTATCTTGATTTATACCATTTTTCTGCAATTCACCATATAAATTTACTAATATCAACAACAACATAAATTATTAACAATTAAATTTAAAAATGTCCTAAAAAAAACGAAAATTTAAGTATAGATACCTCATATGGACGTCAATAATATAAAATTTTTTTGGAGATATATTCTTCTCCATGGTCATTTTTCAACTCTGCCTTATACTTTGGACTTCCCCTATTCATAAAAACACCTTGATATTACCTTGAAGAAATTAAAATTGTAAATCTATAGGAGTTTATTTAAATTATGCTATATATTATATATATACGAAAATATAGATAGTGTAGTTAATGATAGAAAAGAGTCTGGAGAGGTCAGTAAATTGAATTCGTCTATTTTATTCAAATTAAAGAAGAAATAAACAAAGAATAGCCTACACTATAGATAACCATAACATAACCTGTCACACATAACTTCACATATTATTTCTATCATATTCATATTAATTCTAATACTCCCAAAACACAAAATTTCAAACATAAAATATTAAAAGTAAATAATATATAGCATAATTTAAATAAACTCCTATAGATTTACAATTTTAATTTCTTCAAGGCAATATCAAGGTGTTTCTATGAATAGGGGAAGTCCAAAGTATAAGGCAGAGTTGAAAAATGACCATGGAGAAGAATATATCTCCAAAAAAATTTTATATTATTGACGTCCATATGAGGTATCTATACTTAAATTTTCGTTTTTTTTAGGACATTTTTAATTTAATTGTTAATAATTTATGTTGTTGTTGATATTAATGTAAATTAATGTAAGGATAGAGATAGTTGGGGGGTGCAGTCAAATGAAACACCAAATAAGTGAATACTTATTTATTATATGCCGACGTTTCGACCTATTTTGTTGGTCATCTTTAGGGCTGTGAGAGAAAAGACAAAACACAATAAAATAAAATTACATTACAGAACCAAGAATATAATAATAATATAATAATGCAGAATAATATAAAAGTTGAACGAAATATTGAAGGAATTATATGAATAAAAATTATCAAAGAATAAATGTACAGAAAGGTGATAATGCAAACAAAATACGAAGAGAAAAAAAAAAGAAAAAGAAAAAGCTAAACAGAAAGTATTTGTAACAAATTTTTTTCAGTTTACTTATGTTAACCCTCTAGGAGTCTATTATCATACATGTTATATTTTATCTGTATTAAACTAGGTTTTACATACTTGTATATCTCTCTCTTAATTCTCACCTTGTTATGTCTATATTCTTTCATTTTGTAACTTTCTGTTTACCTTTTTCATAATTCCTTCATTATTTCGTTCAACTTTTATATCACTCTACATTATTATATTCTTGGTACTGTAATGTAATTTTATTGTTATTTTGTTTTGTCTTTTTTCTCGCACAGCCCTGAAGATGACCTACAGAGTAGGTCGAAACGTCGGCACACAGTAAATAAGTATTCAATTATATGGTGTTTCATTTGACTGCACCCCCAACAACTCTATCCTTACATTAGAAGTTCCAGTCAACTAATTTCTTCTCTAAAAAAAAAAAATATTAATTATGTTGGTCATAGCCGAAATTCCTGGGCCGCTTTTAAATTTTTGTTAAAGCGGAAAAATGTTGTAGGAAAACAAATAATCTTTATTTGAAACATTAGCTCATCGTCTAAAATTACTGTAGTATTATTTTTTTTAACTTTTTTAGAAATGTGTGGAGTAATAAGCAACATAAGATATCATTGACCGATATGGAGAGGAATTTGTAGCGGAGGCGTTTTGGCGCCCAAACCTGAATGTGATTCAGCGCTTAGCTGCGTCAGCCCATTTGCATAGATTTTGTTTTCATTATCCGCGAAAATTACTTTAAAAACTAAAAGTATTGTTGATCGTAATCTTCTTTTATGGCCTATTGAGAAAACATAATCTTTCATATGAACGATCATCTCCTTCTTATAAATTTGCTATTCTGTAAGCAGTAATTACTATAGCTGTGATAAAAGTTTAGAGATCAAGAAAGTAGTACGTTGCCGAAGGCATTATTTCAAATCTTCATTAAAAGTTAAAATGATATGAATTGAGCCAGCAACAGTTAAAGTATTGTGAAATATTACGTATATTTCGAAATATAAAATTTTCTTGACTGTTGAAGTTTTGCTTTCAGTTTAGAGTAATCAGATTCGGTCTGTTCGTTAAGCTTCCATTTGACGAAGTTTCGAGAGTCCATATATTGTTCTTATAGTCATGCCTAAACATTGAAAAAATATGGTTTTAGAGAATTATATTAAATGACCCCCTAGTTTAAATATAATAGTGTATTATGTGTTGTATTATTATGTTGTAATACATTAAAATATTGAACAGGTGTTTTTTGTTGATTTAAGTAGCATTTATTACTACACAAGCATACAACCATTTATTAACATATTATAATTTTACATTTATACTAGTCAGTAATTTAATTTAATGCAATAGAAGCCTTTTTTTTTTTACTGTTAGGGCATGATTTTTAGAACAATGTAGTCTCGAAACGTAGCCAAATGGAAGTGTAAAGAATATACTGAACCTCAAGAACTGTATCATATATCAATACATTTATGTATGTATATGTACGTTATGCTATATTATTCTATTAGCTTAACTAGTAGCGGAGACCGATTCATTGCTATTCCTAAGGCGAAGGAAGGGTTGAGGCTACGAGCGGGGGTTTATACCGCCTACAAACCAGGTCACTAAACTTTTAATAGCGTTTCACAATCTGTTGTGGGAGTAGTCGAATCTTCACAGTGGTTTCTTGTCGTGATTGTGTAGATAGCAGGGGGAGAGGGCAACTGTCGAAGAGGAAAGACTTTTATAGGGCGACTTGAGCTATTGATACTGGCAAGATGTGCCAGCTTGAATGATTCAGCGCGACACACTGCAAGATTCAGCTCTTCCGGGATCTCAACCTGCCTGGTCCAATTCCCTTCTCTCTCAATGCCTTATTGATTACATTCTCTACGGGTATTTCCTTCTTCGGACGAGGAATCTCCATTATTAAAACGCACATCAAAATACAATAGTATACGATAGCGCCTTGCTCATAGGTTCGGCCTTGCCTATTTAAATACTTCCCTCGCCTCGAGCGAGTCAGTCCTATTCTGAGAGTAGACCACGCACGGTGAAGATCTGTGATAAGTGAGTGTCAGTGTGATAAATTAGTCAGTGTTGAACCGACCAGTGTACTAAGTGTATCAGTGAACTGTGACAATCTCGCGAGTGTAATAAACTGTTTCTGTTTGTTTCTGTGTGTCAGTTTGTCATACTTGGAGAATCTTACGGTCGGTGGACTAGTGAACTGTAAGTGTTAACTATTAGTTATAAATTGTAGTGTAATTTTAAAATATTCATAGAAACTATTGTAACTAGTTAAGCTATCTAGAATTAGTAATATCTTATATTATTGTAATAATTAAATAGGAGTTAGACCTAGATTATAATATTTAGAATATTGTTATTATAAATTTATATTAGTTTAATAATTTAATTGTTAATAATTTACTTGTATCTTTTTTATCATATTGTTAATAAATATTAGTATCTTTAATTAAGGAATTGTTTAATTCATTTTTAATACCCAGTAGCCCGTAACAATATTCTTGTATTATTTTGTTTCATACATTTTACTTATGTAACCTCTAGATGTCCAGTATCACACAGTTTATATCCTTAATTTACTAGTTTTTTCTAAATTCATTCATGTTCCAACCTTTTTTTATATGTTAATCTTCTCATTTTGTATCTTTCGGTTTACCTCCTCATTTTTTATTTCCCTTTATATTGTTTTCTTTTTATCCTTTTCTGTACATTTAGTTTCTGTATTTTATTTTATATTCGTTACCTTTAATTATTATATCTGTCACTATTTTAATTTATGTTCATTATCTTTAATTTTATTATATCTGTCAATATTTTAATTGTATTATATTCTGTCACTATTTTCATATTCGTTATCTTTAATTTTTATATCTGTCACTATTTTAATTTTCTACATTACATGTCGCTATATTCTTGTTACTGTAACGTTTTTATATATATTTTTTGTTCCGTTTGTTTCTCTCTCATAGCCCTGAAGATGGCCTACATGGTAGGTCGAAACGTCGGCACATATTTAATATAAGTCTTGTACTTATTTGGTGTTTTTTTGACTCCACCCCCCCCCCAACTATCTCCGTTCTCCATGTTTTCTTTGTTCATTCATTTAACGTCACCTGTTATAACAAATCGGATGATACTACAGTGGGAGTCCTACATTTTTCCTATCCATGTAAAATTAGTGGTCTTTAACACTCGTTAACATTCACACTCGTTAACTGCAAGGCTCGGGACCTTGATTTTATGCCCCTTCCGAAGGACAGCATGACCAAGTATTTTTTACTTAAAATATAAAATAAAACACAATACAGCTTTCAAATTAAAATTAAAATCTGCTTTAGTTAATACGATATGAAATCATTATCATAATAAGTTTCTAAGAAACATTTAAGAATCAATATTAATAAATTGTCGATTTAGGTCAACATTGAGCTTTTAATGCAACAGCTCCCAACAGTTCCCAAGGATTTATTGATTCCATCTATTTTATTTTAAAGACATTTCAAGTAATAAACATTTTCGGATTAAATTATTGAAAAAAAAAAGAAAAAAAAACTCGGATCGGCATTTTCTAAACAAGTAAATTACCGACTCGGAACTCAATACCATACATTCATTCATTCATTCCGTTCGGTGATGGGGTTTGAGAAAACATTCCTTGTAGGGAAAATAGGACAACAATAGGTGCTAACAAAATTTTACCGCGTTGCCTGAACTCGATTTATGCAAATAAACAAATTTATGTATGAGGTTCCGCGTTCAGGCTAAAACTCCCCTCTATTGTAAACGATATTAAATTGCAAAACTCTCGTTCCGAAATAAAATTTCTTCCTCTGATAATACTCGAATCGTCCATTCCAAATATCAAATTGTCGCTAAAATTGTTAACAAATATTGGAATTATTAAATTTTTTCTGAAAATTCCTTTTTTACAATTTTTTTTTTGAAACTCAATTACATGGAATAATTTTAATTGACCTTTTTCTTCTGTAGAATAGTTAAATAAATATTGTCATTATGATTTACCATGGTGGAAAGTTATGAGATGTATTTATAAATTACTTTGATGAGTCGTCAGTTTTTCAAATTTATTTATTATTTGAAAAGTTTGTGTAGAATTTAATTGGTAAAAATATATATTGGCATTAAACAAAAACTATATGTTCTTACTATAATCTGTATGTATGTTTTAAGTGCTGACTTAAAACATACATACAGATTAAATTTGTTATTGGGTAAAAAATTATACTCTATCCAGAAACTTCTGTGTTACTAAATCTCTATTATTTTTTTTCCTTTCAAAGTAACCCTTTGAAAGGACCGTTTATTTATTAGCACATTCCATACTTGAGTATACTATGTGCCTTATAAATTCATTTTTACAAATAATTAACTACAGTTTGATAATACTAAAATATATGCAAAAGACATTATTGTATACATGCTGTTACAACTTAACAATATTAAATTAACAAAATTAACAATTAACTAAGTTAAAATTACAATAATTACATAATGAGTATCTCTATTAATAGGTTGTATAAAAAAATGACCGTCTTTCAATCAAATATTTGTATTTATTTGATATAAAAAACTCGATCCCACGCTGGTACCATTTGTTGGGATGGCTGTCAAAGAACTCTTGGGCCACATTAAATTAAATTAAAATTAAATTAAATTCCACAAAATTATAAAAAAATTTCCCTTGAAGAAAATGGGCCATGGATCGAAACAAATACTAATCCGATGGCGCTAGATCTGGACTATAAGGAGGATGAAATACTAATATCATATCAGATGGGTTTTCAATAAATTTCTAAAAATTTCTAACTCCTTAGCTGATAGCTGATGAGTATAAGTCACAGCACTTTATCACCTTCCCAATGGAGCGTAGATGGTGACTAACAGTATCTTTCAACACACCATTCTCCCTGACAAATTCGCAAGTACTTATGGATGGATTTGACTAAACAGCTTCCTGCAGAATCTCATCAATATCCATTAATGGTCGCCCGGAGCCTTTCTTCTTTTCCAACGTCGGATCTCCACTACTGATTTTTCAAACTAATGCCGCGCAGTGTTAACCTTCTCCTTCATATTTAATAATTTCACGAGTTGCTTCATCAGTGCCTGTGAATTTTTATTTATCGTAATGCCTTAAAATTACGAGAATTTCGTAGGACACTTTCATGTTTCTGAGGTTTTCTTTTTTTTTTGAAGAAGTCGAACTGGATTTAACAAGCTTAGAGAATGCTCTAAAGGTATTATAAAGTGTTGGTAAGTATTAAATAGGATTAAAATATTCACAGTCCTTTGAGCTACTGAGCTGTAATTCCCAGGTTCGAGACCGTATGTGGCGAATAAATTATTTATTCTGTCAACAGCTGAGAAGCCACTTTGTATGATCAACAGACTCTTGGGTCTCAGACCCTGCATCTCTAAGAGGGGTATTCCAAATAGGTAAATAACCTGGTGGTTTGGCTTGAACAAATGAGGTGTAATATCACATCTTTGGATATTTCCCTCGACATACAGAACATTCTGTTCATAGTTTGGCATATATATGATTTCTCTTCCTAATTATGCTTTTATAAGTTGTTTTTAGCCCGTTCCACACAGTAATAACAGTTTGATTAATTCTTCATGAGAGGAGTGTTATTCGATTCAAATAAAAAAGAACAATACAACGAAAGAAATAATACCTTACATAATTTACCTTGACAGTCTATCGAGACGATACCCATAGGTATTGTCTCGACAAAAAGAATTTCTTTCATTCAATACATTTACAATTTTTATTACTATTTATATAATAAAAAACATTAATGAAATCAGGTGAAGCACCAGAATGCAAAGTAAACAGAAATAAGACGATATATCGTCAAGACAAATCAAATCTAAGTATTAACTGTGAAAAAAAATACTACTTTCAGACTAAGCGATATAAAATTCATATAGAGTCATATATAAGGAACAAAATCACGTATAATGACTTAAGTAAAATACCTTTGACGATACTCATTGATTTTTAATGAACCTTCAAACATTTTTTCAATCTCCTTATATGGAGAGTACACGTATCGACGATATATTGTTAGCCACAGATTGACTATTAAATCATTATTCTTTGGTGCCTTTAAAAAAAAAACCGCTATTCAGAAGGGAATAATGGCAGGAAATGCTTGTTCTTTTTCGATTTATAAAACTTTGTTCGAACCTTTTGTTCAAAAACTCTTATTTTATTTAATTAAAACTCATAAAACTATTATTCTACCTACGCTTATAGGAAAGTGACTGCTAACAGGAAAAATAGCGTCTTAAGGTTTTCGAAAATGAAGAATTGCCTAGAATATTCGAACGGAATAAGTGCCCGGAAGAGAATTTAAGTGGTTGTATAACGCAGAATTGCAGAGCATTCAGCATCAATGAATTCATAATATTCTATGCCCCACATCGTGGGTTCGCAACCCAGCACACAGGCCTAGGATTTTTAAAGGGAGTTGAAAATAATCAGTTTTAACGTCCTTCGGAAAGAACGTCAAAAGATGATCCAGTATTGCAAACTCGTTAAAGATCCTTAACTATTTATGCCTGTTTAGAGTTCCCATTGTAGCATTGTCCAACTTGCTATAACAGCTTAGAGAGACGTTGAAAGAACAAACAGGAGCAAGATAGGTTTGTAAAGTTGTTAGGAACAGTGAAGTATGAATTCCTAAACGTTAGCCGACTGATAAACTTCCATAGTTGGAAACATTCCATTATGGGTGATCTTCCGGATTCGGGTTATTGGTGGACGGAAAACTGCGATTATTGGTATCAGCATCATAACATTAAGTTTGCTATTATTATTAGAGCATAATTAACAAGTTTATTTTTATTATTATTAAGTTGTAAATTCTGTATGTCTCTTTAAGAAGTAATATATTTACCCATCCGATGAATCCTCTTCCTCCTGACGTCTTGGTGTCCTCCATGTATCATCCCTCCATCCTGAAAGAAGAAAATAGTTGTTAGCAAATAAGGCGATGAGGATGCCAGAGTGTGGGAAGGCGGGAAGCAATTTTTCCCCCGGCGGCCACTAGCCGCATGCACCTGGCCCACGCTCCACACCTACGAGCTCTTATATTTTACAGCAAATATGGCGATGTTAAAAGTATCTGATGTTTCATAAAAAGCTTTCCTGTGTTTTGTTTTATTACAGGCAAGTTAAAATTAAACGCTCTTTCAACTTCACTTTTACCTATAAGAATAGCTTATAGTTAAAAGTGAAGTTGGTGTGTTCATTCAAAATTATATGAAATCACACAACAGTTTTTCAATTAAGAATATTGCGGTTAAAATATATCTTCCATGCGACCAATAACTGTTTAGTGCCTTAAAATAAACTTCAGCAAAACTGAATTCATGACCATTTATGATCAAGAAGGAAATATAATAAAAATGGTTGAGAATTTTAAATATTTGGACTATTATGAAATAATTTAATAAAAAAAGGAAAAATACAACCCGCACTCTTCTCTGTGTCGCTACAATTTTAGGATAAGTACCGCCGAAGCACATGTACTAACGTATATAATTTCTGACAGTGAGACGTGAACTCAGACCAAAGAAAACAGAAAAGATCTTCTGGTTCGGGAGAGAAGAGTCATGAGAAAAATCTTTGTACCTGTCTAAAATGAGTGCAGGTGGAGAATCAGAAGCAATGCCGCATTAATGGAATTGAATTGTGAGCCTGACATCCTCTGTGATATTAAGAAGAGCAGGCTAAGGTGGTTAGGGCACGTGGAAAGAATGGAGCCCTGCCTAAAATAATGTTAAATTGTGTACCGGGAGGAAAAAGAAAAAGGGACAGACCCAGGCAGCAGTGGATGACAAGGAGGATGATTAGAGAATGATTGGGAAAAAACATTGGAGGAGCCTCACTGGATACCTCGAGGAACGGAGAAGAATGGTGGCCTGTAAGGACTTTAGCGCCCAATACTGAGAGAATGAGTGACAAAGCTATTGGTTTGTTGAACTCTGTCCTTAGCTGAAATTATCTTATGAAATGTACCAAGAAGCACATTTACTAGTCCATCGTTGATAGCATATTGCTATATAAAAAGAAATATGGATGATAAGTGCTGTTTTAGGAAAAAAGTTATTTTTCATTAAGATGAACTATTGGAAGTGAGCTGCTAGGGTGTCCAGGCAAGAAAGGAGAACAAATGTCGAAATCAGAGAGCGAATCCAAACCCGCCAATAAATCCTACAAAGTTTGGAGAAAAATATATTGGAATGGTATAGTCGTCTCAGATGAAGGAAACATAATTTTCAACTGGAATGCTGGAAAGGAGGAAACGGCGAGGAAAACCACGGAAATGGTGGATAGAAAGGATTGAGGAAAGCATGCATGGATGGAAAAATAAAAATAAAGATATTTTTTGTTAACTAACATAGTTGCTTGAAGGAAACTTCAATCTGAGGAAATACTTCATAAAACAAAACAAACATAATAGACACTTTACAAGAGTAAGAAATACCAAAATGAGACATTATTCAGAAACAGTAATACAGCTTTGTTTTTCACAGATAATGTGACAAAGCTAATATAAAACACTTAATGAAAAACTAAATTAGAAACGTTTTGCTAAACTTTTGTTCGCTATTATACCTTTAAGATGTTTTTAATGTACCCTCTTTACCTATGATTTGTTTTTAGATTTAATCTAAAAATTAAATCATATTGTTTGAAACTTAATTAATAAAATAAGAAACAAGAGCGTTGTAATTTACAGCTAAACGATAAATTATAGATTCCGATTATTTATACGAATATTGTATTGCTTTTTTTTGAAAAGAAGCTGGACAGTTCTACGGAACATCAAATTTAAATTTATAAATACGTTTCGTCTAATGTCCTTCATTATTTTTTCTTAGTTTAATCTACTAACACAGCATCTACTAGTAACAAAAAATATTGGTTAATTATGATAATGAGGACTATATAATAAAGTGATTTTTAAAGCCTGAAAGGCGGTTGCAGCAAGCTAAAGGGTCTACTGCGAGGGGAAGTGCTAACGGCTGTTTAATTATCGCAGCCAGGTTAAGCACTTTCGCTAAACTTTCATGAAGATAAGGCAAGCCGATAACAACTTGCCTTAATCGCATTCCCAATTAGTTTATGTTAATTAGTTGCATTTACCTAGTTTTGCCTTTAAATAACTCAAGTTTATTTTTTTATTCATGGGAACACACTTTCAGCTAATTAGGCTAATGTAGAGGATCATTCATTAATTTATTTACGAGACTTCCTTCGACAGGCCCAACTGATATAATTGATCACTGAGTATGTCAGTAATTTATTTTAAAAAAACCTGTACCACTAAAACTAGTGAACGCGTCTGGTTTCAGTACATGGTAGACTGTGCTGTTTCATGGACAACGTTTGTGCAGGGAGGTGATTTGTCTTAGATCACGCTCAACCGCTAGATTTTCCCCCTTATTTTGGATAACCAAATTATAGAGGCCGGATGAGCCACGGGAGAGTCCTAGATCCCATATGATCCTTCTCCGACTGTTAGCAGACTAAATAAAAGTCTAGCCCGAACCAGGATTTTCGGCATGGCCATTCTGCGCTCTACCACTAAGCAACTTCGCTTCAGTTATTCCAAGCTGAAACTTAATAAGAATTATTATTCGGTATTATTAGAACGTTATTAGAGCTATAGCCGAATTCGGTTCAGGACATTTCCTAACCAACTAACGATGGAACTAAAACCATTGGTATAAGGCATAATAAGGTACGGCAAGACAAATATTTTTTTTTTTTTAAACATGTTACGTACATTTGAACGGAGTTCTAAATTCTTTTTCATTTCGATGTTGGCCAGAACAAAAGTTGCTGTTTATAGGGTTACTAACACTTGTCTAAGAGTTTTTCAGTGAATATAAAATTTCATCTACGTATTGAAAATTAATTAGGTAAAATATCTGCTAAAAAGGCACGGATACGGATCTTTCTTCTCCCTCGGATATCCGCGGATACGGATACGGATATACGACACATCACTAATACATACATACACACACACATATATATATATATATATATATATATATATATATATATATATATATATATATATAATCAAATCCATTTACCTTGAAACAGATCTGGCATTCCCCTTGAGATAGTGATCATCGGAGCACACCCGTAATCCGATCTAGAGGAGCTTGGCTATACCAATCCAGTCATCAGTTGGCGCGGAGGGATTACGTGGACAAGTAAGAGTAGAATCGAGTCATTATCAAGGGCCGGTAGACCGCACCTAATTTGCCGCTCCTAGTGCCAATATTCGCAGATGGTTTAGCCACTCAGGATATGGAGATTCAATATTTGTTCCCATCCCTTATGCTTCATCTTGGAATGTATCTAACGATCTATATTTTGATTAATTGTATTCTATGATTCGTATACTATTCCCAAACAACATTTCTCATTCATCTATTCACTTTGACCGTTTCGTTCCACCTCGGAGTTTCTCGGATTTTTTAACTTATTATTGAATGCTCTCTACCTTTTTATACTAATTTATTGGTTGCAAATCTATTTATCTCTTGAGTCCAGCTTGTCCTGAACATTTCTAACCGTTTTAACAGGTTAAATTTTTAATTAAAAAAATGTTAAATTTCCACAAAAATTAATATCCATCAGGATTTTATATATCTTTAGTTCTCATCATAAGGATCTAGAATTCCTCGTATGCCAGAATAGCTAAATTTTTCATTAATGCATCTTCAACCGATAGATAGTGTAATACAATTGAGAAGAGCTCCTGGAATAATAATTGGAAGACTGAATGTTCAGTTATCCCAATCCCAGAATGCATTGTTGATAATCCAAACAGATTGGATGATTGAATGAATAGCAGATTGAATAACAGATGGATTAGAACAATGCATCAATAACAAGCGATTCGACCTGGTTCGAATCCCTTATAGCGGGAATTCTAATTTAAATTTTTATGAAGGATGATCACGGATTTGCCTCTCAGAAGCGTTGCTAATCGATACCAACAGAAATTTATCGAATTTTATTTTTAACAGGTATTCTGGAAATCGTCGAGGACTTGATGATGATCAGAAAGGAATTTTTGAAAAAAAAAAAAGAAACTTTTTATATGATAACTGAGAATTATTTTTTGTGATGCACTGAATCATTGAGTGTATCGGTGGTCACCTGTGGTCTTGTGGTTAGCATAAGATTGCCCAAGATCGCGGGATCGCAGACCGACAGGTGACCCTAGAAATCCTTGGTTATGCTGTCCATCGGGAGAGACGTATAATCCTGACCCTTTACGGTGTCAGACCTCACTTGCTGGACACCCAAACTTACTGGTACAAATATTACTGACAGACATATTACCACAGAATCCGACAAGGAGACTAAAACGCCTCAGGAGCAGGGATCTACTACAGTGAGATAAAACACGCTAAGAGTCCCTTCAAGTTTTCTCCATTCTCGCTTCCACGTGAATCCCTCAGTGGAGGTTTTCAAAAGAAAATCGCATATGCAATATGCGCCAAATATATTTGTACAATTTCTTCTTCTTTCTTCTTTGTCCTTCCCTTATACCTTACATTGTCGGTACAGCCAGTGTCCATCTCCTAAATACTTTCCTAACTGTGGCAAGTTTCTTCACTTCCCCCAAAGAGAGTCCCCTCTTCCTAGCAAGTTCCGCCATCCGGTCATCCCATTTATTTCCTGGCCGTCCTGGAGGTCTTTTTCCCTCTGTTTTCGCTTCCCATACACTTTTTGGCAACGGTTTATAGGCATTCTTTGAACATGACCGAACATCATCATTTCCTTTGATTCCCCATCCGGTCAATTAAATCATTCACTGTTCAATTTCTCTCAATAAATATGTATTATCATTATTATTAGGAACTCATTAATGATCCCTGGGTAAGCAAAATTTAGGACTTCCGCTGTTAGCCATAGCAGCATAACGTGACTTTTAATGAATAAACAAAGAATTAGTGTATAATTCGTATAAATATATTTATTTTTTAATTATAGACAAGATATAATTCTCCAAAATATAATTTAATATATTATAATATCCTTATTTATAACTTCTAAAACATTGAATTTTCATTTAATTTAGAAAAATATCTATTAGAAACTCCAGGTACCCTTTCTCTATTACTGTTAGAAAAATCCTAAAATATTTCTTTAAAACATGGAAGTAGATTAAAAAAAAACAAAACTAAATAATGTATTTGCTTCTAAATTAGCTTGAATGCAAATCCGACCGACAACCTTCTTTCCATAGTCATTAGCATGTTAGGTACCTCAGACACTTTAGGAAAAGGAAAATTAGCGTGTTGCAGCACGCTTAAAAATGAGCTGCAACTGGATGATGAAGTCCTAGCGTTCACAAAAGCTAATGCCTTTCCTGAGCACATTAGCGAAGCTGCTTTACATAAAAATGCTAATGATGGAAGGGATTTGGATATGTAAATTATCGAAGTTACCTCAAAGACAAACAAATTATGTCTCGCGAGACCATATTTCCATATTTCTCGCCCTGCGGACAGTAACTATATAGAAGTTGTTTGGAAAAGATAAAAAACCCTTAGTACAAGGAATCACGCTCATAATGTGCACCTTTTCTAAACATACTTGTTCAATATATATATATATATATATATATATATATATATATATATATATATATATATATGTATATATATATATATATATAAACCACAGAAAAAATGCACATTTTTTTCAGATCAGAATTATTTGATATTTTAATTCTTTCCTTTGTTTAAATTATCGTTTGTTTTTTACTAACATTCACTAATTGAATCCTGGTAACCCAACTTTTTCATCAGCACTGCATTAGAGTCATCGTAGACGGATGCAAGTTTCTTCTTAAAGAGAGTAAAATTGTTTTTTTTTTAATTTTTATTCCTGAATTGATGAATTCGTGTATTTTTATGTTTCCTTATTTAGGCATACCTGAATCCCATTTATGTCTAAATTAGGATCTCATGTATTTTTCGATATGTGACACTTCTATGACAATTGCTTTGGTAGATAACATGTTTTCACTGGTTTCACAAATACACTTTGTATGAAAAAAAAAACGTTTACTGTAGGTTCGATATTGTTTTCGCTATAATTTAGCTTCCACAAAACTTCGGGATCGGTCAACATGGTTTTATTGTTGTTGTTTTGGTTACTCCCACATATCATAAGACTACACATCAATTGGGTGGTCTTTTGTGGTTTACAGGAATTAATTCCTGGGATAGGAAAAAATTTAGAAGAAGAATTTTTTATTTCAACAATTTTCCTAAGGTAATCCATTTTTTACCGTGCCATTTTCTATTTGATGAAACTATTTTAGAATAAATATTTTAAACACAAGAATTTTTTTTTTCAAAAATCAATTTTATAACCAATCAATAAAACAAAATAAGTTATAAAAGTAACTTGGTCCGATTTGAAATTCAGCACTTTATGATATAAAAAAATGTATATAGCTTCTATACAGCTTACACTATATAAATCTTACTAATATTATAAATGTGAAAGTTTGTATGTTTGTCTCTCTTTCACGCAAAAACTACTGATCGGATTTGGATGAAACTTTACAGTAATATAGGTTATACATCAGAATAACACATAGGCTATAGCAAGCGCGGATTTAGGGGGGAGGGGAGCGCACGTGGACACGTGCCCCCCGACAGTTATATTAGGTAGTGTGGAGAATCCATTATAGTACATAATTAAATAATAGTTGTTAAAATAACAGAAAGAACATGAGTGAAACTATTTGTTTTGATATCCTACTAATCTTACTAATCCTACTAATACTATAAATGCGAAACTTTGTATGTTTGTCTCTTTTTCACGCAAAAACTACTGAACGGATTTGGATGAAACTTTACTGTAATATAGGTTATACATCAGAATAACACATAGGCTATAGCAAGCGCGGATTTAGGGGGGACGCACGTGGACACGTGCCCCCCGACAGTTTTTTAGGCAGTCTGGAGAATCCATTATAATACATAATTAAATAATAGTTGTTAAAATAACAGAAAGAACATGAGTGAAACTATTTGTTTTGATATCCTACTAATCTTACTAATCCTACTAATAATATAAATGCGAAACTTTGTATGTTTGTCTCTTTTTCACGCAAAAACCACTGAACGGATTTGGATGAAACTTTACTGTAATATAGGTTATACATCAGAATAACACATAGGCTATAGCAAGCGCGGATTTAGGGGGGGCGCACGTGGACACGTGCCCCTCTACAGTTTTTTAGGTAGTGTGGAGAATCCATGATCATAATCACATGATAATAGTTGTTAAAATAACAGAAAGAACATGAGTGAAACTATTTGTTTTGATATCCTACTAATCTTACTTATATTATAAATGTAAAAGTTTGTATGTTTGTCTCTCTTTCACGCAAAAGCTACTGAACGGATTTGGATGAAAATTATTGAATAAAATAGGTTATACATCATAGGCTATAAAATAGGTTGTACATCATAGGCTACAGCAAGGGCAGATTTATGTTGGGGCACGGGGGCATGTGCCCCCTGCCTTATATTACATAATTAAAGACAAATCATGAACTTAGCATCTTAAAATTTGCAAATAGGTTCTTTGTATATACAAAGAACCCCAAGGGATTCCCCCAGGAATCCCAAGGGATTCCCCTTTAATATAATAGGGGTTCAAAGATTGTATAGAATCTGTCAGTTTTGAAGTTATACATCTGAAATTTCGGATGTACGAGTAACTTATAGTTTAAACAAAAAATTAAATTATTCATTTAATATGATCTTTCACGAACTTTATGTGGCAGACCAAATTCCACGCGAGCGAAGCCGCGGGTAAAAGCTAGTGTATATATATATAGGCAGAAAGTCTTCTCACTGTAACAATTTTTAATTTTTACAAATATATAAAATTATTTAATCCCACAAATACACAAATAATATCCTATTATTATTATTTTAAATAGTAACTACTCATATTTTTGATTAATTTCTCAATTCAACATAATTGAGTCTTACTTAAGAAATTAAATAATATAAATGTGATGCCCTGTAACATACTGTTATCAGTTCATAACCAAACATTCCACTGTTCGTTTAATACACAGCTGATATAAATCATTTCGGCTCCTCAAACAAACGCTGAAGCAAATTCATCTGTGAAAATATGTTATGAACAACCAACAGATAAAAAGTCTTTCGACGCATATCAAATATTTATTTTCTCAGTTTTTGAAACTGTAAATAAAGATTCAACTTCCGTACTGCTTTTAACAACAGATCCCGTTTGGTTTTATAACTTTTATCTAAATACATAAATTAATTTATTTCTATCATTAATTACATAGATAAGTCAACCGACGACCACACTATGCCTTTTATTGTTTTAATCATCTACACAACTGTTGGAAATTGAAATTGCTTCCTGAAGTGTTACATATTATTTGTGGAAGAAAGTGGTCCGGGTAGAGGTCACAATGAATTTCTCGTGGAATTGGAGAAAAACTTTATTGATTAGCCAACGTTTCGAACTACTTTGTAGGTCTTCTTCAGAGCTATATGCAAAATACAGACAATATAAGAATAAAAGTGGTACAAATATATAAAAAAAATATTAAATATAAATAAACAAAAGTAAGGTGAATACAGGCAATAAAAATGATAAAGATGTATAGCAAGGTAAATATGAAGGTTAAAATGTATGAGTGTATACTATAAACAACGAAGTGCCAAAAAAGAAGTAACCCACATCATGAAGAATAAAATACTAATAAAACAGAAAGTGTTGAAAAGTAAAAAAAAATATAGGGTAATACAGATAAAAAATAAAAACTGAATATAAAATAGGAATGTGAAATGATAAAAATGATATGGGTAAATGTAGAAAATGATAAGAATTAAGAAATAACAATTTTAGGTAATAAAAAAGTAAGAAATAAAAATTGTAAAACTATAAAAATCTAGAAACCAAATTATATAAAATGAAATAAAAATGAAAATAAAAATTTTTAGAAAATACAGTATTAATATTGATGGGTAAAAAAACTTTATACAAGTGTA
The DNA here is from genome assembly GCA_037127475.1 of Arma custos. Taxonomy (NCBI): domain Eukaryota; kingdom Metazoa; phylum Arthropoda; class Insecta; order Hemiptera; family Pentatomidae; genus Arma; species Arma custos. The sequence goes on along the minus strand of CM073759.1, from coordinate 19,249,516 downwards.
ATTAATTATTTTAAATATCTTGTTTTTGTAACTGGAGTGCATCTTTATTAGTCAATCATTCACGTGAGTAAATTAAAAACCTTTTCCAGTCATTATTATTTTTCTTTATTCTAAAAAACGTTTCGACAATTCCATGTCATTTTCAATTTACATCATTTATTTTAAATCTTTCAACACTATTTAATTTTAAAAATATTTTCTAAAAATTTTTTTAATTTAATTTTGTACATTTTTAACCTAAAAATTAAAAGACAAATCAAATAAATACATTATTTTATATACAAAAAACATGTCCCAAAATACTGAATAAGATATAGATACCTTTTTGGTTAATTGTCATATAATTTAAAAATAAAGCTTAGAGTTATAGTGTACTCCATGGTCAATTAATAATTTTTGTAATTTGTACTTTGGACTGTTTTTTATTATTATTGTTATTAAAATAGTATTTTAATTTATTTAGTTCTTCAATATATAGTCATTATGAATGGTTAATTAATATAATTAGTAATTTTTTTTATCTATATTGATCTATTTTATATCTTTTATTTATTTTAAAAAGTTAGTTTTATGAATTAAGAATTGGAAAAAGAAAAACAATGCTGTGAGGTTATTGAGAAGGTTATGTTATCTGTGTTATCTAATAAGTGTAGACTTCTATATTTCTTTATTTAATTTTTTAACTTTAAAATCACTGATGAGTATAGTTTGCTTATTTCATTAGATTCTTTCCTATCATTTACTACCTTATCTATTTTATCATTTATGTATAGTGCTTCTAAAAATCTTCTTTTTATCTTATTTCCCTCTCTGTGCAAAATTCGTGGCTTTTCGAAATCAAATGTGTGGGATTCTTTTTTGCAATGGGCTGATAATGCAGTGCTTTGTCTTTGAATTTGGTTTTAGATTATTTTTGTGATGATAGAATCTATTTTTTAGATGTGTACTGGTATGTCCTATATATTGTTTGTCACAATTTTTTTTGGGACATGTTTTTTGTATATAAAATAATGTATTTATTTGATTTGTCTTTTAATTTTTAGGTTAAAAATGTACAAAATTAAATTAAAAAAATTTTTAGAAAATATTTTTAAAATTAAATAGTGTTGAAAGATTTAAAAAAAATGATGTAAATTGAAAATGACATGGAATTGTCGAAACGTTTTTTAGAATAAAGAAAAATAATAATGACTGGAAAAGGTTTTTAATTTACTCACGTGAATGATTGAAGAATATTAATTTTAAAAAGAATATTAATTGCATAAAAGAAAATATAAGAAGAGACTTTATGTAAGTGTAAATAATATCAATTGCATAAAAGAAAATAAGTATGCTTTAAGTAAAGTAAGTGATTGTCTATTTAAATTTCTGTAGTTTTATTTTTTGTCTTATTTACTTTGTTATTAAATTGAAAAGAATAACCCTTTGAGAATAGCCGTCTATAAAATACGAAGCTGTGAAATACTTCCAGAAGTACGGAACAATTTCAAAGGCGAAGTTATGTTAAAAAGGCCGATCAAATGGAGATGATATTGTCGAAAGTGTAGGAGAAGCTTTTATATTGAAAAAGAACGTGGTTGGAGGAGTCTAGAATTAGAATTTATTATTACATTTTGTATATTTCAATTTATATTCATATGAATATGAAGGTAGATTTTATCAATATCAGAATTATCAGTGTTCAGGTTATAAACAATGGCGAATAATAGTCCGTGCACAGCGGCTGGTGCGTAAGACCAAAAGGTTACTTTTCAATCAGTTACTGATTAACCAGTAAAATTAACTGGTGTACCTGAAGCAAAAAAGACTCAATGTTATAATTCTTTTTATGGAAGACATCAATGTTGGCGCAGAGCAGCTAAACTGCTATCGATTACAATACACTTCATCCAAATTACCACTTCTAGATTTCGCTTTGAACACCGCAGGGTATGATAAATCTCCTAAGTTGATGACATAATAAGGGATTGCCTTCTCGTGTCATCCTCGTACCATGGGCTCGTCTCCCAATTATGCAGTAGAGCTTACGACCTCTGACCTGGAAGAGGAAGCCAGCTCGAACACATCATCTCCAAAAATAACACTTTGCTACAGAACTGTATGATCGCATAACTTCTCTCGATATTGGTCATGATGATCACCAGAAGTGAAAAAGATCAAAAATGCTTATTATAAAATCTCTCTAACTTTATAAACTGGTATTGGTTTTTCAAATGTAGGCTTTAGGATTAATCTGAAACCATAAAATCGATTGGAAATTTAATAATCCACAACTATCATAATTCAACTTACAACCTTCAATACATATTTCCTTCAATGCAATCCAAGGGATCAAATATATAGTTTCTGGCTGTTAAAATATTGAAAGTTATCCTTTAAGTTATATCAATAATTGACTTTTAAACCGTTTATAGAATATTAGCTTTGTGTAAACAAGATTTCTTGATGTGAGAATGCCTGCAAAATGAGTTCAATTGCAAGTTGATAGACTCAATTTTCTTTAAACAGCTCTACGTCTTTGGAACCAATGCTAGCATAAAAAAACTATCTCAGAAAGTTCAAACACCGTTTTAAATTATAAGAAGCAAAAACTTCTGGCTTATTTAATGACTAAAGGATATATTGAACAAAAATTAATGGTTATTTAACTTTATATTTTAAATTTAAAACAGTTTAAAAAAAATGGAAAACTAAGTCGGTATCATGGATTAAGACAGGTAATTAATACTCGCTTTTAAAGTTCTGGACCTTGTTATCGGATAATCCGTTTTCGAAATTCTTGGATTCGCTAGGAAGTTCAGCAGCCATAATGTTATCTTAAACAATCTGTGTGAAATATGTTTATTTTCAGAAATCGTCATACTCAAGCCGGCAGAAATACCGTGGGTATGCAAAGTGCTTAACGCAAAAACTGTCATTATCGTTAAATAGTTTGTCTTAACATTAGGCATAGTTTTATAAATTATCCTTAAAATATCTAGGTGGATTAAGAGAATAATCGTCTATAAATTGAAAGACTCCTTTTCTTTTTAAAACTTTTTCCTTTCCAATTTCCATTTAATGCGGAACTCTATCTTAAAATAATTTAAGCTGTGGTGGAAAAGGGGATGGATTAAGAAATTTATTCATTACGGAAGATTGGAGAAATGTAAAAGGTAGACTGACCATTAAATCGAAAGATATACAAATCTACTCATTTCACTGGAATGACAAGAAACCATAACAGAAATTCTGTGGCCAAGATCACTGATTAGCAGCCCGGTAGTTCGACCTAGGTTTTTTTTAATGGGGTAAAAGATCCTTAGTCACGAAGTCCTTCGTAAGCGACGTAAAATAGGGTCCCAAGCCTATGTAGTGTCAGGTGCTAGTTATAGATCCATATCCTATTTATATCTGGAAAAGATAAATTTAGAACTGCTACTGTTTTCTCCTAGACAAAAGACTTACATGGAATCCTCATACCAGACTCAAAAGACAAGAACTTAACAGACGATTCAGCCAAATATACAGATTACTATGTAGGACCTCCCATCTTTCAATAGACAATAAACTACTAATATACAAGACCATCATCAAACCTATTTGGACCTATGGACTGGAACTGTGGGGGACCGCGAAAAAATCGAATATCAGACGCATTCAATCCTTCCAATCTAAAGTCCTGAGAACTATTGTCAATGCTCCTTATTATGTCTCCAACAAAACCCTCCATAATGATCTCAACATTCCTTTCGTCCTCGATCTCATCCCTACTAAATTTTCAAACTTTCACCAAAACCATCCCAACCCCCTGGCTCAGTCATTATCCAGTTCCACACATCCATATAACCCACCCCGCCGCCTAAACCTCGAGACCTGATATAATAATGTTATTTGGAGTACTGGCACTGGCCAGATTCTCCACTCACGACCTGTGTGTGTGTGAAGCGCCCTTAACCAGCTTCCATTGGCGTTTAATGCCAGTGACGCGGCTGGGAAAGGGGGCTGGGGCCTCTCGTACTCCTGCTTTGCCTTCATTCATGAGGAAGAATCTCAGTTCGGGGACCCCAGGCAAGTTGTAAATAGAGTATGAATGTGTACAGTATATTTCTTTCATGTTTTATTTATTATTATTATATTTTTCTATTATATATATATATATATATATATATATATATATATATATATATATATATATATATATATATATATTTTTATTTTTGTATATATTTTTTTCGCTTGTATATATTTATTTATGCATTTATTTCGTTTATATCATTGATTTTTTATGGAATGATTGTAAGCTACATAGCACCATTACTTATTGCCCACAACAGGCAGATTGTAATGCTTCAATAAAGTGTTTTCTTCTCAACTGCTACTGTAACATTATCCGATTAACTACAGCAGATAATGTGGCCTTAAATGAATAAACAATAAGCACAATACAAAAATAAAATGATTACATTCAAATCTTTGTGTTCTATAGCTCATATATTGTTGATACGATTTTTAGATAAAGAATTTTTCCAAAGCAGGCAACAAGTTTTTAATTTTGTCGATGTAGCTCCATACTTGATTATTTTGATCACTGGATAATGACTGAATTATACCACGGCAATTATAGGCACTATGGGTTATCGTATTGCAAAAAGTTTAATTACGATAAAGCCAATAATAATTGTCGAATTAAAGATATAAAAACCAATTCATGGAGACCAGATGAACAAACTAAGAAGATCCGGAAGCTGGATGCTGTTGCATATCATTCGCAGACATTCCATGTTCTATAATGTCCTAGTTCGCTAACCGCCATCCTGGTGAAACTTAATTCCATCAGTTCCTGATTACTGTGGCCCAATCAGTTTTGTACTGACATGATTAGCGTGCAACTACTATATCACGGGGATTGCATGTTCGTCCCCAAATATAACAAGCGTGTCTCTGCGGCGAGGATAATTTAAACCTCAGACACGAATGTTAAATCCAACGCCCTTCACCTCAAATATTTTGATCAGATCTCTTTATTTAAAGCTATAAGAAAAAATAAAGAAAATCGAAGTAGATTATTTTTAAATAATATAGAATAGTGTATAATATAAAAAGTAACCTTAAACTGACCAAACAATGATCTCTGGGAAAATTAAGATTATTGACTCATTTCTAAATAATAATAAGGGATGTCACCCTGAGATAATCACAACTGAGGTACATTAATCTTACTAATATTATAAATGTGAAAGTTTGTATGTTTGTCTCTCTTTCACGCAAAAACTACTGAACTGATTTGGATGAAACTTAACAGTAATATAGGTTATACATCAGAATAACACATAGGCTATAGCAAGCGCGGATTTAGGGGGAGGGGGCGCACACGGGTACTTCCCTCCCCACTCCCCCCGACAGTTTTTTAGGTTCTGTGGAGAATCCATTATAGTACATAATTAAAGGCAAATCACATGATAATAGTTGTTAAAATAGCAGAAAGAAGATGAGTGAAACTATTTGTTTTGACATCCTACTAATATTACAAATGCGAATGTTTGTATTTATGTTTGTTACTCATTCACGCTAAAACTACTGAACGGATTTGGATGAAACATATTGAGTAAAATAGGTTATACATCATAGGCTACACCAAGGACTGATTTATCTGGGGGGCACGGGGGCACGTGCCCCCCCTCTCGTTATAGTACATAATTAAAGGCAAATCAGGAACTTAGCATCGTGAAATTTATAGATAGGTTCTTTTTATAGTTTAAAAAAGAAATTTGGATAATTCCACCCCAAGGGTTTTCCCTTTAATATAATAGGGGTTCAAAAGTTGTATAGAATCCGTCAGCTTTGATGTCAGACATCTGAAATTTTGGATGTACGAGTAACTTATATTTAAAAAAAATAATTTAATAACAGTTGGTCGTTCAGCTTTTGACCTTTACTATTCAATTAGCTTTTGATCTGTAAATTTAAAACTTATGTTATTTACTGTATTGTACAAAACATTCCGGTTTTGTCAATTATTCAGAATTTAAAAACCATCGACCATGACGAAAGACCGATAGTGAATGATAAAATCTGTATTTCAAAAATATCGATCATTGACATCCCTACGTTTGCCTTTCATTTTTTTTTTAATACAAGTTAATGCTCTAAAGCACTGGCGGATCTAGGAGAATTTTCAGGGGGGGGGGGATGGGTCAATGTGAATTTATCAATATGTATGAATGAAGATACATAAAATACCAATTTTTATTTCAAGACAACTGAGGCCAGAAAACAATGACATGGATAAAATAAGCTCCTTCATCAAAGCGGTAGCCATCTATATCTGTACATCATGTAAAGAATTTATTGCATGCTAGCTCATGCATTTTTCATGCTCATGCATGAATCTATGGATTTATCAATTCTCTTTAATTACTTAATATCTTGTCAAGATTTGTACTGTTTATTTACTTAATATTATTTTTGTTTAAATATTTCTTTTTAAATTGTTTTTTGTCATTTTTTACACGCTTTATGATTTGTAACATTTAGCCTTCTGGCCAGATAAACATTATGTTTCTTTTTCTGTTCATATTTGTTATTCTAAAGGAATATAGTCTCAGAATAAAGTTACTTTTCTATTCTATATGTGAATGAAAAACATAAAAGGTTTCGGAATCGACGATTTTGGATGCACCCATTGAGAAAACATTCGATACAATGAATAATTTTTGTGTGTAAAACGTGTTTTTTTCTTGTTGAAAACCAACTAAAATTCAGGTCAATATCAACTAATGAGATCACTAGGGAGTATGGCCAGCATGCAGCCCATGGCCCCCTCCCTCAAATCCACCAATGCTCTTAAGAGCGTTTGTAGGCCTAAAGTCTTACAATATGATTTATTTATACTTTAGTGAAAAATAACAAGTTTTTGTCAAATACCTATTTTTTAAACATTTTTATTATTAGGTGAGAGACATTTTTACTTATATCTACAGCGGCTAGTAAGTGATTTGATTTATGCAACTTCAGGTATTAAACCATTAAAACGATGATATAGGTAGAAACAAAATTAATTGAGGAGAGTTAGAGAAGAGAATAAATAAAAATGGTAATGATAAAAATAGAATATGGTACGTAATATATGCAATTTTTAAAAGTGAGAAGATAATCAGATTTATAATTAACTTATTGCTGCTCTATAATGTAGATACTAATGATTTATTATTTCATTAAACAGTCTGATATACTATTTTAACTAATTTATATATTTTTAGATAAAAAGTTATCACTTATTGTTCTAAGCATATATGAAACTGTATTTAAAAGGTGTGTTCAAGCAGTTATTACAAAAGTATCTAGCAATGGAGGGTATTTGTGCAATGAAATGGATATATAAAAATATATTGAAAAATGGACAAATAAAAAATTATTTTATGAAACTGATTTGTTGATGGATATTAATAGTCATAATATACACATTAATTCTTCTAATTGAAGGGTATTTGAATTAAAAGTTGGCTGATTTTTTCAGCTAAACATTTTTTCTATTATTCAAAACTTAAAAACCCTAACAAGCAGTAATTCTAGCAATAGTCACTCGCCATATTATAATTATTATCAATAAAAAAATTAAATAAACCATCTCCTTTATCCATTGGTTTATTTTGAACTTGTTTTTAATCCCTTCAACGAACGAATAACAAATAAACTATCTCTTTACTCTACAATAAACCTCTTGTTTATTTTTTTTTACTTGTATCTATTTTTGTGGTAAAGTTTTTCTTATTAATATAAAAGTTTGTAGTAATAGTATGGATGTGGTAATATATTATTTTAGTTAGCATATGTAATATTTTCCCTCCAATTGTTATTCTGTTAACTGATATCATTTACCAACAATTTAGGATTCACACCAATTCCGGAGGCCGTGGCACCTTATCTGCACTATTCCAAGGAACAGTTGGTCTAGGAATTGTTTGGTTGTTGTCATAACTATTATCACTACTGAGTTGTCATAACTATTAATTGTTCTATCACTATGACCATATAAGTATATGGCTTACGTTATAATGACAATGTGAACCATACAACTATAAAATAGAATTTTAGAGTTGAGTTTTTTAAAAATTTGTATATTGACTTAGTCTAGAATATAATTTTTCCATTTATTCAATTACTTAATTTTATTTTATTAGAAACAGATATTTGAACATTTTGAACGGGTTTAAAATATTTCGTTTTCTGAGTTATATTCACAGAATGACGTATCTCTGTGGGGTTTTCATTAATTTTTGTGTAATTTTGTCGAATTTCAATAGAATAAAGAGACAAATATATTTACCCAATCTGTATCCAGTCCGAATTTCGCCGTCAAAGCAATGTTGTTCCGCCTTTTCCCCGAACTTCTCAACTGTCCAAAACATCGGTCAACAGTTTGTTTCTGTCACAGAGGGATTGAAACATTGATTTTCTGGAAATGCGATTTTCATTTAGACATCCCCAGATATATTGATTTCATTGAGAGTTATACTTTATATATTTATCGTAATTAATCGAATGGCGAAATCTTTTAGGTTGTTCATGAATTGCATAGCCTCTAATAGGTATTTTTATATATTTGAAACACCAAAAATATCAAGATCTTATATTAAAAATCTCGTAAAATCATATCAAACTAAAATATCCAAAAATAATCTTATAAAGAATTGCATTTATCTTAAACTATCAAAAAAATGTTATTCGCGATTCTGATTTCAAGTAAATATTAATTAAAGGAATTACTTAAAAAAATAGTAAATAAGTCATCAGTCACAGCTGCTCTCGAATTTCTGTAAATACAACTTTGTAACCATCAAATATTTGCTAAGGTTTCCGTTCTTTAACCATGAAAGAACTAGAATGTTTAAATAATTAAAACATGTTTTTGCAGTATTTTTTATTTTGATAATTGTTTTCTTTATGTTAATTTATGTTTGCAAGAAGAAAATAAATAATTCATAAAGAACACATTTAAATGCATAAATGTTGAATTGGAAGGAGCTTCTTATAATTAAGCTAATTGTTTTGTCCTTTTATAGATTGCTCTGTTATGATAAAATGCATGATACAAATTTGAATAAATACATTTAATATAATAGAAACCGTATAAATTAAATACAAGAGATAATTTTTAAATGTATTTGGTGAAATATAAAATAATAAAGTCTACTTGAACTTTTTATATTATATAAAAGAGAATATGTTCTGGATGGCAGTCAGAAAACATTCTAAAATAACAAAAAATTTTATTTAATGAAAAGCAAGATAAAAAATATAGTGGGATATTTAATAATATTTGAGAAACTGGTCAAATAAAAGAAGTTTTATAAAAATAATAAATCCAGTAAAACTTTTAAGAAAAATTCCTGTATTATTATAACCTATGAACGGTCTTGGGTTCAGTACGTTGGTAAACAATGTACTTTTTCGAAGACAACATAAATATTTGTCTTAAATTACGCTCAATCGCCATTTTACTCAATCTCTGGCTGTGAACAGATTAAGTAAATTATCTGCCACAGCCGGATTTGAACCCTGGACCTTCGGCAAGGCAACTCAGCTCACTACCACTGAGCTACATCTCCAGTAAAACTTTTATACAGAGTATAAAAATACAAATAAATAAACATTTTTTCAATAAATGTTTTTTTATACGATTTGAGTTTTTTTTTTTTACTGTCCAGACCATCTTCTCTACTAAAAAGTACATTTCAAGCATACTTTTGGAATTAGTGAAGAAAAATTACCAACAGGGCATATAAGGATGGCGATTTTTCCCTAAAGAATGATTTAAGCCTCAGTTGATTTAAGATATCTGTATTGTCGTGTGAAATATAGCAACGGTATCTAGATGGCACTGCTCCCTATGTTTATATTAAAGAGAACGGGTCTGGCTATCTCTACCTTACACGCCCACAGCCTGGTGAATATGAAAATAAAGTTCTCCCGCGCGCGCTACTGTCTGGCTCAGTTCCCGCCCAGTCAACAAAGCTGTCAATGGTTGTGGACTCCCGCCAAAATGTTAGGCATGCCTATAACATAATCCATCTGGCCTCTGAACTCTGTGGCACTGATTTCAAAAATATCAAAGGCAATGTCTACATTGTTTTATGGTTCTCCGAATTGTTTAATTGATGAATAAGGTCCAGTTCCAGAACATGGGTCTAATGAAGTGAATAAACAATTGTTCAATTTTTCAGAAGTATGTTTCAGCTTATGGTATAAGTGAATCCAATTAACAAAAGGTATAAACTGGAGCTATTCTATATCGTTTTCCGGATTAAAAAAATCTGTCCATTAATTTCACGAACTAACATTCCGATTTTTTTTTTTTTTTTTTTTGGCAACAAAAAGAAATTAGTGTCTACAACCTTATAGAAATTCCCTTATTGCTATAATTCTGTAATTTTAGGTATAACAGTAACATGAGCTCATCATAGATTAATTAGCAATAACTATTCAGAAGTAACTAAAAGTTTATCCCCAACTGTTACACTAGGAATTTTATGCAAGATCGTTCATAAAGGAAGGATATATACGTTTCATGGCATCACGGTACCAAAAATAAATTTTTCATAAAAGTAATAATTTTCGGGATTGAGAATGGGATTTGATAAAATTCATACGAGACCATTTTTGAACTTTTAGCAAATTCAGAATAATCGTTAACGAAATAAAGGCCTGTCAATGGAAACTTCACATATGTTTCGTGGTTGAACTTCGGAATTGAATTTTACATGGGGAATACACCTACACGATTACTAAAAATTTTATCATAACGTTGTCAACGCCAGGGGATTTTATACCTGTCACATGGAGTTAACTGCGGACAGTAATGAGACTAAATTAATTCCTAAACGTTAAACATAAAAAACTCGAGAGTCCAATAATGTTTTCAAGCACAAAAACAACTAAATTATTTTTCATTTATTTCAAACTCTAAATTTTTTACCTGAATCCTGCCACGCGTGTTCAATTGACAATTATATACACTTGGCAATTTCAATGATCTGTTTCACAAAATTTCCCAAGGTTAATACCCTCCCTACTTAATGAATGCTGTTTCATTGCATTTACAAACAACTGATGATGATGATGTTTTATTTTAAATTAAACATCATTTTTCCCTCTTTCTTCCACCACTGCCTTTCCGACTATTAATACTAAAGGTATTTTAAAAATACCAATTTTATGATTAACGTAACCAGTTTGTAAATAAAAAAAAATATTAAATGGTGTAATGATATGTACAGAATAGGATTATCGGGTAATGAAACGTAAAACAGAATATCAATTGCTCTAAGAGATACTAAAGCTAATAAAAAAAAAATTTAAATCTTTTTAAAATTTCCTAGAAAATTTAATCTTATTTTTTATTTCATACATTGATTAGTTCATTATTTATTATTTGAACAAAGTTATTGAATATTAGGTTAAATATTTAATTAATCATAAAATGAGCAATAGATACAAAAAGTTGTAGGTTAAAAAACATAAAAGTTTGTGCCAAATCAAACTTACGCATTTTAACCACGATGCATTAATTGGAGTCACTAAATTATACCAGATTATTTAAGCCAACTAAAAAAATACTACAATTACTGTTGAGATCAATCGGCTGATGTTTGTTCACAATATTTGCAGAAACCTATACAAGCTTACTTACTAATTTACACAGGTATGTAGCTTCACTAATGACTCGTGCAAATATTTAAACTAAATGTTTTATGTAAACTGCTATTATTTGCTTCACTTCCCAAGCAATGATCTCGAGGGAGTGTCAGATCCTTTGATCTAAATAATATTTAAATAATAAAACGGGGTTCCACCCTGAGATCGTTATACTTGAGATATAGTAATTCTATATCATTAATGAATAAGAGACATATCCATCTCTTCTCCAAAGGTTAACATGGTTGACTGATCGGGAGTTGTTTACTAAATAAAAGTCATTCTTCATCTAATTGAATAACATTAAATTTATTGTGAGTTGATCATGGTTAAAAGTTAAGTTACATTACTACTTACAAAGAAAGAAAAGGCCCCCCTTTCTTTCGCTATATGTAACAGTCTACATGTTTTGTTGCTCGCTTCTTGCATCCGACTGCCCTGTCCTCTCTCTTAAGGGTAAAGGTAACGATATTTAACGAAGGTAAAGGGACACAGCTACCTGCTCAATGAAACATACTCTATTTATTTAGATAGTCCTAAAGTTCCAAATATTGCCGCTTACAGCAAACACTAATCATAACAATAGATCTTATATTATTGTAACTTCAATACTACAATCTGCAAACTACAAAAAGAGCCCGAATTTCGTGCAATTTCACTTTCATCTGCAAGCATGAAATTCATCAGTTAATATGTTTAAATTTTATTTCGCACCTTATATAATTGTTTGTGCAATTAGTATGTTTGAAGTTTTTACTGCACGAAATTGCACATTTGGAACTTTCTGGGAAAACATTATTTCTCCAGACACCGATCAATGACTTCAACTACATTGATTATTTTATAGAATAATTTATTGATATTTACAACTGTAATTATATTACAACAAGTAAATCTGCTATATGAACAACGGACATGAAAAAAAAAAAAACACTTGTTGAGAAACTACCCATTGATAGCACTCCAATAAAATTCTATACTAGAAGGTCTCGAGGCCATCTTCTTTTCAGACGCCTCGGAGGTTTATCAGGGATATTATGGGAAGCAAGTTGAGAGACTAGCGGATTCAAGTGTGTATGGAGCTTTTCATGGAAGGATAGGTATCGAGTTTGGGCCAAATCAGCAACATAGGGGATATTTAGATCATGTTGGATGAGTTTGTTTGTGACATAATAAGGAGCATTGAGGATTTTACGAAGGATTTTGGATTGTAAGGATTGGATACGAGATGAATTGGATGGTTTAGTAGAGCCCCAAAGCTCAACTCCGTACGTCCAAATAGGTCTGATAACTGTCATGTAAATGAGTCTTTTGTAATTAATTGGGAGCTTAGAGCGTTTGTCCAGTAAATGTTGAAGTAGGCGAAAACGTCGAGAGGTTTCTTGTCTTTTCAGTCTTTTATGAGGATTCCAAGAGAGACGTTTGTCCAGATGGAGTCCTAGGTAACGTATCTGTTCGACAGGGATCAGTGGAATGTTATTAAAGGATACAGTAGGGCAGGAATTCGTAGGTTTACGACGAAGAGTAAAGGTAATTTGGTGGGATTTGTTAGAATTTATTTTAATTCTCCAATTTTGACACCATTCTTGAAGGTTTGAGATATGGGATTAAAGAGATTGGGATGCAACAAATGGATCCTTATGTACTGATAACACACATGTGTCATCAACGTACGTAGTGAGGACAGTGCTTGGATTGTTTGTAATAATGAAGTTTACAAATCGATGCTTATGTGGTTTTAAGCGGTTTGGTGTTTAAGCAATGTTCTCTTCTTTTGTATGTAGATAGATTTACCAGCACTAACATAAAGAGATATTATGACTAGACCATAATATGCAAAGAGAAGAGTCACTAAGTTTTAATGTTAGTCCATAGTTAACAGTTAATACAGTTAGATCATTTCAGAAAGTCGTTTGTATTTCTATTTTGTATCGTTCCATGTTAAAATAAATATAATTCTATCTTAGAAGTCATCCACTGTTTGAAAACTCTCCCCCTAAATTCGTAAAAATTCAGTCATTATCCAAGTGGGAGTAAATTATATCCCAAAGTAAAAATTTTGGTCCTACTCCTAAATATAGATGCGTTATCAGTTCATGGTACCATACTACTTCGAACTACCAAAATATAACTAGCTAGCTACTTGCATTCAACTCTAAAATTCGTTTTATCGCAATTAATTAACATTTTCATTTGCTATTATTTAAAAGTGGACGGCAAGTACCCGAGATGGAGACGATTGACGGAGCCGGTATTTACGGTCGAAATAATAATAATTGTTATTATTATTACTTAAAACTATTATTGCTGTCAAAGATCGTGATGACAGTTAAAAAGACAAATAAACCCCAACGGATCATATTAAAATAACGTTTGAGAATTCATTACAATTGTAATTTTCGCAATAAAGTTATAATTAGTTCACAACTCGACATAGCCCCCGAGGGGCTTTTCAATTTAGTTTAGGCCTAAACTTTACTTCATATGATTACTGCTTTTGATACATTTCCATACCAGCTGAAGTCAAATGCAACTGTCATTCGTTGGTAAGTCTGAGGGAAATTTAAAACTTATTTAATAGTCTAGTGGTTGAGTCCTTAATAATGGATAAATAGTCATAATCCTGGATTGAATTGGTCAGTTGAAGAAAACAAAAAAGAAGCGAAATCTATTTTAATGTGCCGACGTTTCGGCATAAGATGTAGGCCGTCTTCAGGACTGTCAGAGGGGAACGACTACCCTAAGATGGTCTACATCTTAGGCCGAGACGTTGGAACATTAAAATAAATTTTGCTTTTTTTGTGTTATCTTTAACTGCACCCCCTAACCAATTAAATCCATTATTAGAATTATTCAGTCAACAATGTTCCACTTGAAAAATAATCATGGCCAAAAGGGTTTTAAATTTGTTAAAAATATCTGTTGACATGGATTTTAATTACTAGGATAATCGGTCAGTCTATCATGACACAGTATGGTCCGTACTACATACGAACATTAAAAAAACAATAAAAATTATGTTAAGGTAAAGTTCTGTTCTACGGATCCAGTTGTCAGTATATTACTCATTCTCGTCCACCTTGAATACATTTCTTATATTTCATTAATATTTTATATTCTCCAAATCTTATTATTTTATCAAAAAAAAAAATTACAAATTTACTGCTAAGAAATAAATGAAAAATTCCAAAACAAAGTCTACAGCACCTCAAATGACTTAAAATAATTGACCAGTTCAATGTCAATTCAAACCCAGACAGACAGTTAAAGATATGATCAAATAAATGCGAACGAGATATGGTGCAGCTTATATCTACTACCTAAAAAAATAGCTAATGATCAGTCCAAGCCAGTGCAACCAGGATAAAAATTTTAATCCCCTGCATTGTTCGTGTAGGTAATGTTATTTTTAAATATCCATTTGTAATTCAATAAAAACAGAAAGTGGCTGAATACTGATTAAATTTATTATGGAACAATAAATATGAATATCAAAAGATTACGTCAAAATCATAACGGAAGAACGCCGCATGGCGAGAAGTGCAGCCAACCTTATTATTCAAAATAATCCTTTCGGGTAATGTACAGTAATGGCATGCTGCAGCCTTCTTTCTTCACACACTGTTAGGTAACACTTCCGTTTTCACTCTTCATACCGTCAGCCTTTTCACAGTTGGCAGACGTGGGTTGTCGCTTTGTCCAACGTACACCGAGCTGGGCTGAATCCCATTCACGGATTTCATGTAACCATTGATAGAATTGTCATCCATTCTCTCTCTCTTCCATTGTCAACGGATTCGATTGAAATGTAAGATATTGGTTTTAATACATTGCCTTCGGCACTTTAATTCAATGCTCTCGAGTTATAACAGAAATCCGTTTTCATCCATCATTGCTCTTCCTGAAGGTACGATTACACAAAAAGCTTCTTCAACAGCCAGAACATTTCTTATAGAAGTAATAGTGTAATGATTTAGTTAAAATAATAAAATCTGGGGAAGAACGAAGAATCCATGAGATTTCCATAAGAAGTGAATTAAATATTTGTAAAAGAATTATCTTAATTATAACACTTGAATCATAACATCTACAGCCCCGGTGAATAATTGGTTAGTTAAGTCGAATTTTTCCCCAATGAGTTTCTGGTACTTAGGGAAGCGGAGTCGTTTTTCCTTTCAAGGCAAAATCTATGACACGATTCCGCTACCTCAAGACCATTAACTTTTTTTTTTAGAATAATTTATTGATATTTACAACTGTAATTATATTACATCAAGTAAATCTTCACTTGTGGAGAAACTATCCATTGATAGCTCTCCTATAAAGTTCTATAGTAGACGGTCTCGAGGCCATCTTTGGAGGTTTATCAGGGATATTATGGGAAGCAAGTTGAGAGACTAGCGAATTCATGTGTGTATGGAGATTTTCTTGGAAGGAAAGGTATCTAGTTTGGGCCAAATCAGCAACATATGGGATATTAAGATCATGATGGATGAGTTTGTTTGTGACACAATAAGGAGCATTAAGGATTTTACGAAGGATTTTGGATTGCAAGGATTGGATGGTTTAGTAGAGACCCAAAGCTCAACTCCGTATGTCCAAATAGGCCTGATAACTGTCATGTAAATGAGTCTTTTGTAATTAACTGGTACCTTTGAAAGTTTGTCCAGTAAATGTTGAAGTAGGCGAAAACGTCGAGCAGTTTCTCGTCTTTTTAGTCTTGTATGAGGAACCATTAACTCAAGACAAAATTCGCCTTAACCACTTGTTCACCGGGTCTGAAAAATATTTATAAATATTTATTGTTAAGAAAAAAGTTACAACCACTCTTACTCCGACCACATAAAATAATAATACAGTAATAGTAGTAGGTGCAGATAATATTTATGATAATGGTACATTAATATACGACACGAACAAATATATAGGTATCTATTATTAATAACTGTGGAAGAAAGTGGTCCGGGTAGAGGTCACAATGAATTTCTCGTAGAATTGGAGAAAAACTTTATTGATAAGCCAACGTTTCGACCTACTTTGTAGGTCTTCTTCAGGGCTGTGGTGGGAGGGGGGGGGAGCTGGTGGTGTTAAGTCCTACACTAGCTTGAAACACATTGATATTAATTATAATTCAATATCATTAATAACATAATTTATTTCTATAATTAATCTTTTTAGAATACACAAATATTAATTAAACAAAAATACACGTCGATACGATAAATACGAGTCTATTATAATCTAACATTTATAATTATTAATTATAAATAGTCTTTTTATTTAGTGTAAATATTTATATTCCGTTGATTTGTAAATTGAAATGTCTGTATAATGTAATTTGTTTTCAAATCCGGATTTACGTTTAAACATAGATATGAATCATTACTTCCTGGGAAAAAGAAAGAAGTGATTTCAAAATTCAAATCGTGCATGTAATAAATCACATTGTGGAAATAGTTATTTATTTGACAAGTGAGGAAAGTGCCACTTTATTAAGCACTTTTCTCACGTGTTAAATATTACATTTTTCCTACAACCATTTAAAAATTAAGAAATTAAAGGTGAAAATTTAGATTTGTTAAAAATTATTTACCTTACACACCTTCTAATTATTTTCAACTTAGAATAATGACGCTCTTCTTTCTCAAGCACATTTTACACTAGCGCTATCTCTAACAATTTTCATTTACTAACCAATTCTTTAAATTTCTGATGTGTGAAGGTTCTAATATATTTAAGGTAATATTAAATATTTCTATAAAATCGCTTCAAAATAAATAAAATCTAACTTGAATTAAATATAAAATAGTTCTAATAGTTATTTATTTTAACATTTTAGGAATACAGGATTATCAAGAGTTTTCTGACTGCACATACGAAAACTTGAGAAAGAAGAGCGTCATTATCCTAAGTTGAAAATAATTAAAAGGTGTGTAAGGTAAATAATTAATTAGGAAAGACCAGAAATCAAATTCTATTTCTGATCTAAAATCAACGAGCTATAGAAGTTGACTTTTCTTAGCCCATTATATTTTTTTCGAGGAAAAATATAGAAAAAATTAATTTAATTTAATTAAATGGTTATACGATTATATAATGTCAGATGTATAATTGACTATGGTATAAGTTAATTTTTACTGAGATCAGTTCAACTGCTGTGCCACGGGACTGAATGCTATACGGAGTGGCTTCTGGCTCCTATCATCATATTTCATAGGGATTCTCCCCATTTCAAAGCTTATGGTAAAATATAAATAACGAAAACAAGGTCAATAGATCTACTCGTTTTCTTGAAGAAACCTTTAAAAGGCGTAGACGCTTTCTAGCTTAGACATACATTTTAGAATATGCTAGTCATCTGTAGGAGAAAGGTACTACTTTGGTGGTTTTGAAGCAGGTTTCATAGCGTATCAGGTCACTACTTCATCCAGTTTCACAATTTCATAATAACCTATGTTGTTTTTACAAAATTCACAACACCTGTATCTGCAGCCCCCGTGAATAAACGGCCAAGTCCAATTTTGTCCAGAGTGAGTTAACTGTATTGAGAGAAACAAAATCGTGCCATTCTTGCAGTTTTTGGTTTGAAATGTATTTCTAATATAAGCAATAACTCCTTTTCAAGCAAATGCCTTAACCCTTAGCCCTTTATTTACTATGAAAACAATACGATTCCGCTACCCGGAAGTACGAGAAACTTATTTGGGGGGGCGCCTTAACCACTTATTCACCGAGCCTATGGAGGATATATAAAAGACAAATATATGAAATGTCCGAAGAAACAATACCCCGCACTGACTCCTTATGACCTGAAATTTAAATAATTTACTAAACTTTGAGTTAATTTTTGTCGTCCTTCCTTATAACCCTCGCTTGCAAATTTGTTAGTGGTTTATAATTTGAGAATTATCGTGTCGATTTAATAATAAGTCGGCATTTTCTTAACTTTGAAGATTTCTTTCTTATATACTGCAATTGTTAAAATAAGATACAGAAAATGTTTAATCGTTTTCTGTGTCCGGAATTCGATCGGCTTTGGTATACGATTTCAATAATTTTCGGCTTGAACTAAAATTCTTTAGGTTTACATAAGGATCCATACAATTTCATTAAAATAGATATTATTCTAAATGTTGTGGAATATTTACCAGGATAGGTTTATACCTCGCACAAACTCCAATTGACTTGAAGTTCAAATAATTTTATTTATCTGTGAGTTTTGGTAAAAACATGGCCATTTTCCTAATAACTTATTTATTTTTCGTTCGTTCTTATTCTTTAAATGTTACTACATGCAGATCTGTTAGTACCTTATGATTAGAAAAGTATCATGCCAATTATACGAAATTTCAGTTTTTATTTTATTTTTATTTAGTATATTTGTTCAAACAGGTCTTAGGAAACGCTACATTATATCGATTTTACAAACTCAATCGATTTTAGTCTATGAAATGGAATAATTTTCGGGTTGCACTGAATTTTTTTAATTATTGTGGTAGGAATTGGCTGTCTCGTGATTAGCAATGTTCTCACTTATTTATTTTAAAAAAAAAAACCTGTACCACTAAAACCCGTGACTGTACTGTTTCAAGGATAATGGTTGTGCTGGGAGGTGATTTGTCCTAGATCACGCTCAACCGCCAGATTTTCCCCCTTGTTCTGGGTACCCACTTTATGAGCTGGGTGAGCTCCAGGAGGATCCTTTTTCCTCGGTTTTAGTCTGGTTTTAACATTTTCTGTTTGGACTAAAATGTTATTGTTTGTATATATTGTAAATAATTGTATTGTTGAGGGGAATAAGTCGAAATAATGAGATATACAGTAACTTGGCAATATACTTCATATGCCTATATAGAGTAAATGGAATTGAGGAAGTAAAACATCAACAAATGCATCATCTGTTTTAAGCCAATAGCTTATTATTTGCCGCTACTTGGGCAAATGTTTGAGTGGTTTTTCGTGATGTTGCTTACAGCATAATCAACAGTAATTGTATCCACAACCACTTTCACCGAGGATTGGATAACGGATAGACTTAACAATGGCCAGTTTACATTTTCCTTCTGCAATTGCTCGAAAGTTGGCAATTTTCTTGAGAATTCTTATAAATAACGGTTATGAAATATCCAATATAATACAGATCAATGATTTAACAACCTAATTGACTATTCCGTATTTGAGAATTACCCTTATTTCTAAAAAAAAAAAAGGTAAATTATTACTCTGCAACGTAAGTAAACAAACTGAAAGTTGATTTCAGTGATAATCGCGTAAAAAACAATCACCTTAATCCTAATCATTACATAACAGCAAAAAATAACTATCTCGTATTTACCAATCTTCAAAATTATTGCTTGATTGAAAATTCATTTCTTTTCCAAGTAGGTTTAAGTCGTAAGCAACATCTTTCCCCCTGCTGTGCATATTCGAAAGTTGAAGAACCGGAAAAAAAACACAGAAGATGCCCAAACGAGTTATGTTAAAAAAAATCTTTACAAATAACACAATAATCGATCAACTCATAATCGATCAACATGCTTCAAACCCAAAATACAACTATAATGTGATAAAAACATGATTTCACATTCGTAAATATATCTTAACACACACCGCTATAATTACATACCATTGAAATTTGTGTTCAGTTCCACAGGTTGTCTCTTTGAGCTAAGTCGCCGACTTACACATACCTTTAAAAATGCGAAATCCAATTCATAATTTGACGGGAGTAGTTTGTTTGTAAATGAATTAAAGTTTAGTCAGGCCCGCTGAGAATGTTACAGAATCAGTAGCAATAAACCGAAACGCGTTGCAACATTTTTTCGAAAGTGAAACTGAAAATGATTCTTTGTTAAACAGATTACAATAGTAATATTCTTGCGATAGGAATTACCTTGAGGCATTGAACTGGAAATCAGATAGCAAAAGCTCCAATGAGAAAAGAGCACGCAACGTTTCCTTAATCAAAGTTCAACCAACACTTTTCCAAAAGTTCATATTATACTGTACAATATTTTTATAAGTATTTGAAAAAATATTTCATAAATAAATACATAATCTACTAAATAAATAGATATATAAGATTAGTTGAAAAATACTATATGAAATGAGATGAATTTCATTCAATCAGACAAACTGGGAACTCTATTTTTTCTGTTTTACTAACAAATAAATTCTCAAATCAATTTTACTTTAATGTAAAATTGAAAAAAAAAAGGGGCGAAACTATTTGACTACAATATTAGGAGATTAAAAATTAAGATTTAAGCCCTATTTGACCTGAGCAGTCCCATGAGTTTGAAACATATTTTTTTTTATGTTTATGAAATATTATATGTTCCACGCCACATAAGATTTGTCAGTGGATATAATAAGCTTACGGTAAATGGTGTTTTCCAATGCGTCCTGTTTTAGTGAATATATAATACATTTACTAATTGACTTAGATGACATTTACTAAAATACTAGTGTGTGAACATAAAAACATTTGATAGGTTTCTAATAATTATTCTTTTACAGTTAATTCCCAATTGGGACCATCACCAGAAGGTAAGTAAAGAGAATGTTATAGGATTGAGTTTAATTTAAACATGAGTGTAACCAATGAATTTATCAGTAAATAAAAATGAAATTGAAATTTTTAGGGGCATGATCATCTGCTACCTGGTCCCTAACCTGTGCAATAATTGTGGCCACTTATAGTACTTACCTATGGCAATGATATCTTAGTTTCAGTTTCCATTCCGGTAGAAATTTAATTTAGAATTGAGACAAAATGTAATTTGCTACATAAGAAATTGAATATAAACCGGATGAAGTTGCCTATTTATCTCGCGTCAAATAAAGCCAACCCTTGCAATTTATGAAGCTCCAAATGGAAATTAACTGTCTCTTGCCAACACCCTGGCTTTATACCACTTCCCTTGAATGAAATTAAAATATATATATTTTTTTTAATTCCATGGTGACACTACCAAATTAAATTGAGTTTTTTAACTCAATAGTAACTCGAAGCAATTGTAACTAAACTATTTATTGTAAAGGAGATAGTTGGGGGGTGCAGTCAAAAAAACACTGAATAAGTAATAAACTTATAATTATGTGCCGACGTTTCGACCTACAGTGTAGGTCATCTTCAGGGCGATTTGGAGAGCGAAGTCGTTGGGTGTAACGGCTGGCTAGCAATTAATTAAATAAACTATTTATGTTATTATGTTAAATTAATTATGTTAGCAATTAATTAAATAAACTATTTATGTTAAATTGATGTATTAATGAGGAAATAATTCCCTGATATAATTACCTGTCATAAAAAAAATACATTTCTTAATTGGTTATTATCGTTTTTTGAAATTGACCAAATACCTGGTTAGTTAAGGTTTCCACATGAAGAGCGTGAAGAAAAATTATTCTCACTAAGTTTTAGTTATTTCCTAACCAGTTTTTCTTTATCATAAATTGAAAAATCTGTAGCCTTTTTGTGTTTATATGAAGGATAAATATATAAACAACAAAAATTGTACATCATTTAATTAAATTATTTATTTTTATTTTTTGGTGACATTTGCATGCATATAAACAATATTTAAACAAATCATCAAATACTCTAAAGCCGGTTATTAAAATTTAATGAAGGCACTATCAATATAAATTAAAACATGCAAGAGAAATAAATAAATATTAACAATAAACAAACAATGGAATTAATCAATAACATAACAATATGAATATTTATAAAACATATCTCATTACAAACATTTAATGTGGGCCCCATAATAGTCTATTAATTTTTATACATGCATAACAGGACAACAGAATAAAATAACAGTTTTTTGTTTGTTAACAGCTGCTAAGTCATTGGTTATGGCCAAAGAGGTATAACTTCTTATATTTCAATAATATATAACTATAAAAATCAATCAGCTGTTACTCATATCGTCATACTCTTAATTTAATACATTGGCTCCACACTTAATGTTGTTTTTATGACTGTAAAAATAAATGTTTTCAATGTAAAACATGTTTTTTTTGTTCATACACTCATACAATTGATTGTGTTAGGTAGGATTAAGGTAGGCTTTTGTTCCAATATGAGAGGGAGTGGTATAAAAAAGTTTGGGGACCGCTGTTCGGAACTAAAAGACATACAAAAATATTGTTATGTTTCATTACATTATGAAATTAAAACGAGAATATTGCAGGGAAGATAATAAAAATAAAATGTATCTAAACATACCTTCATACTTGACTAATAATGTAATGTAGAACAATGTTTTGACGCACATAGAAACTGCTCTCCATGGTATTTTTCCATGGTTAGTATTCGATTAATAACCGCTTATTTAAGTATTCTTTTTAGAGTTGTTTTATAGTTACATTTTTATATTGTGCATACATAAAAAATAATTCATAAAAAAATAAAGAAGTTAAAATCTATAAAATAAATATCTCATGGCAATCAATAGCTGATGGTACTAACTTTTTAATATGATTTAATTATTTACAATCCATATGTATTTAATAGCTGATATTTTTTATTAAAAAATTGCCAACTATGAAGCCTTAGTTATTTTATGAGGGATTGTATTTATTTAAATTAGGAAAACACAAAAAACTAAAAAATTATAACAATCGATATCAATGCAACTAACAACCATTAAAAGAAGTATGAAAATTTACTTCCATGTATATTAGAGTAGAATTATTGTTGGGTCGAATACAATTTAAAAACAGAACAGTACGAAATGCCAAACGGGCTTTGTATTTAAGATAAAAGTCCTCAGAAATCCTCTGCTAATTCCTCACGTACTCTTCGGCCATACGTGCTCCTGGCAAAGCCTAAGCAGACAAGAACAGAGTTGATTATTTAAATCACCTCTGTTCTTATTTGCGCTGGTAGCAAGCCTATGCGCCAGAACGTGTGAGAGTCCGGCGTTCAAAAGGATGCAACTGGAAAAAGAGAATACCTGGAAATATTTCAACTAACTAAAAAGAAACAAGGGTAAACGCTAAGGCACCTTTCAACGAAAAGACATGTATCATTATGTACGAGTATATTACAATATACGAGTATAAAAACATGGAATAACCAAGTATACAAAACCTAATAGAAGAGAGTAGATAAAAAGATAGTTAAACAATTAATCTGGGCTAGGAATATATTCTAAGTAAAACAATATTAGTTATTTTATTAATAAAGAAGAATAAAATCTCAAAAGACTAAAACAGGAAACAATTAATATAATATAAGAGAAGAATTAGTTGACTGGAACTACTAATGTAAGGAAGAAATAGTTGGGGGTGCAGTCAATGAAAACACCAAGTGTATACTTATTTATTGTGCGCCGACGTTTCGACCTAAGAGAATTATTTTAGTAAGGAATAGGAATAGGAATTATTTAGAAATTAGGTCGAAACGTCGGCACACAATAAATAAGTATACACTTATTATGGTGTTTTCATTGACTGCACCCCCAACTATTTCTTCCTTACATTAAATTAACATAATAATATATTCTGAGTAATAGCCATATGTCCTCTGGGTTATGTCCTTTTCTTCTTGCACTTTTATTTTCCTATTATTCTCTTTCTGTCGTATAGATGCCTGAATAGGCGAAATATTGACAGGTATTTTTGATTTCTGTTTTAGTATAGAGACTTCAGGCATTTTGGTTGGAATTTTTCCACAAATTTCTTAATTAGTTATTTTATCAACTAGAAAATATATACGAACTTAATAAAATCATTAAAACAAGTAAGCTTCTCTATTTACAACTTATCACTTTTAGGAAAAACTGATTTGATTTATTCTGTTCTGTTGTAAATAAAAAGGCAATTCTGGATCCAATTACTCGTAATTATATAGATAAAAGAGATTCCGTTTGTTCGAAATTAAATCATGATAAACTATTTTGAAATTTTTTCCGAAAGTCTAATGTATAAAAACAACTCATAGGTAATTTGTGATTGCTTTCGCCAGTTCCCCTTCCAAAGGATTTCTTAAACCAAGCTTAAAATATTAAAATGAATTTTGTTTATTTTACAATGGTGTCAATGGGATCTAATTACCTTAAACGGTGTTGATTGATCGCTTCCTATTTCTGAAAAACTAGACTAAAAAAAATATTTCTATATTTTTATACATTATTACCTCTTGAAGATAAAAAGTAAATCCTATAAAAACTAAAAAACTAAAAACTAATTAAATGCTTGGGTCTGCTGGTCAGCAAAATAACCTAATATGCCCAAGATCGCGAGTTTGCAGCGCGGTGGTCCAAGGATTTTTTAAAGGGTGTATAGAAGTCCCTTTCAATGTTATGCAGTCCTTCGAAAGGGGCGTAAAATGGGGTCCCGAGCCTGGGCGGTGTCAGGTACTCGTTCAAGATCCCCTATCTTAATTAAGCCTAGTTATGAAAAGTTTAGGACTCTCACTGTAGCATCATCCGTTTAGCCATAAAATGGCGTTAAATGAATAAACAAATAATTAAATACTTATTGCATTATTAGTTTATGTTATTGCATATCGTGAAGAGTTGTCCTATTTCTAGTTACGTTTTTAAAATGTGATTTGATTTGTTTGATCAGTATTTTTTTTTTGTTTTATTTGTTAAATCGTTGTTATTTCTCTTCTGACGATTAGTTCTGAATTAGTAAAGCGTACACTGAATTGATGTTAGCTGTAGTATCTTACAGAATCAAGGTTTTTTTTTTTTTAAATCCTCCAATACTTTCTTAACAATAAATTTGAGAATTGTTTGAATTTTTCCCTTTATACTAATGGCCACTTACTTAAGTTCTTTTAAAAAACAAGATAAAACAATTTCTAAAAAGAACTCAGGGCCATTTAGTAAGAGGTAAATTGAATAGGATATAATTTAAACAGGCCGCCTTCAAGGAATAAATAAGAAATTTTCCTCAAAAGTTGGTTATTTCATAAAACAAATATTCATCACAGAACTTTGTACTATTTAATAATTTTGTGCCTGAAATTACAATATTACTTCATAAAACAGTTCGATAATTATCTATTCTTCTAGTACTTTTCTGTTTGATAATAATTTACAGGATCATGCATCTTTTAGCGCAGCCAAAAGCCTGCTTTAATGAATATGAGGAAGGATTTTTTATCCTTGCTTTTTGCAAGGTAAAATCTGGAAGTTGCGAGTAAACAATCACCGTGTACGAGGAATAACTTTAAAATAGTTCCAAGTATGAAAATTCATGAGAGCTGTCTCTATTACATTTTAAAATCAGACACTTCATTAAGAGGGTTCTTGTAACACCTTGTAATCAGGGGATTCATTTCCACGCCTCATAAATACCTGCATTTGGTCATGTGTAAGGCATGTGAGGCACAAGGTCAAGGTTTAATATATAGTACCTGTCGTTACACAAATTTATAAGTTGGGAATAAATTAACAGTTTATAGAACATCATTTTAACCACACTGAACATCTATAATAAACAAAAAAACGAGGAATACGGGTGTTTTATCGAGATTTCCAAAATGTAATTTTCAATTATACCCTTATTATTTGATGGGTGAGAAATATGGAAGTATTATTAAACTTAATTCCTTCTTATTGAATGATAATTGTTGACCTTGATAATAGATGTGGAAGAAATTGGTCCGGGTAGAGGTCACAATGAATTTCTCTTAGAATTTGGGAAAAACTTTATTGTTTAGCCAACGTTTCGACCTACTTTGTACGTCTTCTTCAGGGCTGTGGGGAGGGGGGGCTGGGGGGTAGATCATAGGCATATAGCCCTGAAGATGACCTACAAAGTCGGTCGAAACGTTGGCTAACCAATAAAGTTTTTCTTAAATTCTAAGAGAAATTCATTGTGACCTCTACCCAGACCAATTTCTTCCACATTAATTCCTTCTTGTAAGAGAGGAAAATAGTTGACTGGATGATACAATGGAGAACGGAGATAGTTAAGGGGTGCAGTAAAAAAACAACACCAAATAAGTACAAGACTTATATTTTATGTGTGGCGACGTTTCGACCTACCTTGTAGGCCATCTTCAGGGCTATGAGAGAGAAACAAACAGAACAAAAAATATATAAAAAACGTTACAGAAACAAGAATATAGTTTCTGTATAGAAAATTCACCGTTAGTTACTCGGTCCACCCAGCCGCCTCTTCCATTTAGTGCTACACTATAAATTCTGCTATTTCTCCCTTATCATTTCAGCATCCATCATATGTTGGTAATCTAAGAGTTCATATTTATAAGCATTATTTTTAATTTTTAATTTTTCAAATTTATTAATCCAATCAACTATTTTTATATTACAACCCATACTTATATTTTCTAATTGTCATTCTACGAGATACCTATTCATTTCTTTCTACATATTTCTTATGTATTCTTTGGCATCATATTTTGTATTATTTTTCATACGTTTTACTTATGTAACCTCTAGGAGTCTATTATCATACATTTTATATCTGTAATTAAACTATTTTTTCTAAATCCTTTATATCTCACCTTTTTATATTTTAATCTTATCATTTTGTATCTTTCTGTTTACCTTCTCATTTTTCTTTCCCTATGTTTACATTATTATCCTTTCTATAATACATTTATTCTGCATTTTATATTCGTTATCTTTAATTATTAGATCAGTCACTATTTTAATTTTCTTCATTACTTGTCACTGTATTCTTCTTACTGTAACGTTTTTTATATATTTTTTGTTTCTCTCTCATAGCCCTGAAGATGGCCTAAAAGGTAGGTCGAAACGTCGGTACACATTAAATATAAGTCTGGTACTTATTTGGTGTTGTTTTTTTGACTGCACCTCCCCCAACTCTCTCCATTCTCCATTAATTCCTTCTTGTTCACTGAACCAATGATTAATTATAACAGTGGTGTTTTTAATCAAAAGACTAAAACATAAAATAGGGAACTTCTTATGTGCCAATTGCTAACAAGGATTTCGATAATATTTAAAAAAAATTATAGTTTATACAAGATTTTAATTGTTTTTTTCATATGGTTTCCTTAAATGGAACAGTTATTTAGAAGACATAGTTACATTACATTACATAGAAATGGTTATTTAGTAAAATCGCTCGATGAGATAAAAACACAGTTTATTCATAATGCATATCCTCAGTTTCTATTAATTTTCTCATCGTTTTATCAGATTTTCAATCCCAAAACTGAAAAATCCAATGGTTTGTGATGAAATAATATCTGAAAAGGCGCTTTTGACTCGAGAATCATATTTCAAACAATTATCCTTAAGAACGTTACCCAAATTTCTAAACAGATGGATCTAAAAATCTATTGGAAATAAGTCTGATGAATAATGTGAGTGTGGGAGGACTTTGAAACCATATTTGGCATCATATTTTGTATTATGTTTACAAATACATTTTATGACATATATTTTAGTTATGTAACCTCTAGGAGTCTATTATCATACATTTTATATCTGTAATTAAACTAGATTTTTCTAAATCCTTTATATCTCACCTTTTTATATTTTAATCTTTTCATTTTGTTTCTTTCTGTTTACCTTCTCATTTAAAAAAAAAAAACTAAATAAAAAACAGTTTATTCATAATGCATATCCTCAGTTTCTATTCATTTTCCCATGGTTTTATCAAAATTTTAATCCCACAACTGAAAAATCCAATGGTTTGTGATGAAATAATATCTGAAAAGGCGTTTTTGACTCGAGAATCATATTTAAAACAATTATCCTTAAGAACGTTACCCAAATTTCTAAACAGATGGATCTAAAAACCTATTGGAAATAAGTCTGGTGAATAATGTGAGTGTGGGAGGACTTTGTAACCAAGCCCGTTTAGTATCTTCGTGAAACATGAGATCTGGCGCAATAGTGTGAGAGTGCAGCTCTCTTCCTATAAAACCATATTGTTTTTTTAATACGTTTGTATTGCATTATGCCAATATCCCTGCAGTACTCGTACGATGTGGGTAAAGGTTTCACCTCTGGGTAGAAAGGAAAAATTAATTATTCCTGCCATTGCCCTGATGACGACCATCATCGACGACCTGCCATCCGACGGGAAACAATTATTATATCAATTACAGAAACAATATTTTGTTTAATGCGAATTTGTTTTTGACATGTGTCAAATTCATGGCACGGACATTATAACAACCTTCCCCGGAACGCGGTGGGAACGTTTGTTGCAGGTTGGGCCGAGTGTCCAAGTTTAAAGTCATAATAAACAAATAAACGAAAATTGCGTGTTTCCATGGTCATATTTAATAGTATTACATCATAATAGTATATAGTAAATATTATCAAAAAAAAGAATGATCATAACAATCTGTGAGCACAAAAATATTAAACAACATAAATACTATAATTACACATTGAATTTTAGAAACGACCGAAAATTTTCAGGGTTGTTCAGGAATTTGGGCAACTTCCTTAAGGGTAAAATTTTTGAAAATGATTTTCAAGTTAAAAGTACATTTTCAGGGATTATTTCATCGCAAAACCCTGATTTTTTCAGTTCTGGGATTGCAAATTTGATAAAACGTTGGAAAAAGTGATTAGAAAATAAGGGTAGATATTTTAAATAAAAAGGTTTCGTTTTCAAAAAGTTGTTTTATTAGATAGCCTATTTTTTGACAAGGGAAATTTCATATGAGATGTCCCAATAACTACGGTAGCAGTAAAGGAAACAATAAGAAAAAATATCCCAATTTTATCTTTTAATTTATTGATTTATATTTATAAATTCCCGGGATTTATACCAGCTATGTGCAACGTGTCGCTAATGAGATAATAGCCTGGGAGGAATGAGGGAGGATGGTGGCCGCCCGCATTTTTTCCAAGACCATAATATACTCCGTATGGTCGCTGGAGGAATCCATCATCCACCTTCCACTATCCACCACCTCCTATAGTCAGAGTTAATTACTGTTAGCTAATAAACATCTGCGGCAGAGCGGCAGATCCTAAGGGGGTGGCTGCCCAGTTCTCCTCACCAAACAATAACTACATAAGCAGTTTAAGGATTGCAGGAAAATGTGTAGTTCATATTAAGACCTTCATAGCCTTCTCACTATTTGCAAAAAAATAGATAATAGTTATAAAATGAAGAAGAATTAAGTTTAATATCGTAAAAATCAATGCAGAGAATAAGAATTTTAATCACCTTATAGCGGAGCCACACAATACAAAAATTAAATAAATGAGTTGTAAAATATTGGTTACACTTTTTTTTTTTTGGGTGGTGTAGTTAAGTTAACTTTATCAAACGTTGTATGGATGATTAAAATAAATTAATTTGAATCATAACTTGGAATGCAAGTTTGCCGGAACGCTTTAAGAGAAAAAAAGTAAGAAGGTTTTTTATATATTAGTACAAAGCCCCTGTTGTAGAATGTTGAGGCACAATGCGGGAGATTGCTACTAACCCATAGCTACCGGAAGCTCCTGCGGTTTGGCTTTCTAGGGCGGCGTTTGGTTGTGCCGCAGTTCCGGTCTGCTTTGAGCACAGCGGTCACGCACATACTCTTATTATCGCAGAACTAAATGCCATTTGATACGGCTGATAATGGAAAAGCCACGTTGAGTATTGAACGAGCTGAAAGCTAATCTTCAGGTGAAGGTTTGAACTCTCTAGGACAACGCTTTGCTCCAATAGTCAAACCCCGAAGATTTATAGTCGAGGCAATTAATTACTTATTTTTTTATATATCAATTCTCATATTAAATATGCGTAACGTAAAGAGAAGAATTACGATCGTGTAAAATTTAGAAACTCAATTATCAGTTCTAAGTGGTGTTCTTAGCCCAATCAAATAATACTCACAGAATAATTTATGTGATATACTCGTGTATACAAAGTCAATAAGACCCTAAAATTAAAGTAATGTTCAAAGAACATTCGTTCTCGTGTATACATCGCGAAAATTGCGAGAACACGAGGATATGGGATCTGATAAGAGAAAAGATTTGTCCTCTGCCTGCAGGCGGCCTTAGTGGCTTAAATGGTTAGAGCGCTATCACAGAGAGACAGAGGATCCGGGTTCGAATCTCGGCCGAGGGCCTGTCTTTTCTCTTTAAAATAATGTTATTTTAATGGTTTTATTGTCTATCTACCATTAACATTATTTTTTTTATTATTATTGGTAATTTTTTTTAGTATTAAATATTTTTATTTTTAAAGAGAAAAGATAGGCCCTCAGCCGGGATTTGAACCCAGAACCTTTGTTTAACCGTGACATCGCTCTACCAGTTGAGCTACCCAAGGCCGCCTGCCGGCATTGACAAAGGTTCCGGGTTCAAATCCCGGCCGAAGGCCTATCTTTTCTCTTTAAAAATAATAACATTATTATTGTTCAAAACAACTTAATACTTTTTTTACGTTGGCTATGAATCGATAGCAAACATTGACCTTTATATCAATCATTTCTATCCAGACTAGCATATGATTTCGGCTTATGGAATTGTGATATATGATTTAAATGGAGTGAAAACTATTCTCCCTCGATAAATTACAATGGCTCTAAAATCATCCAATAAATATCCTAATGGCTCAGGATAAAAGTTCCGAGCTCTCCCACTTCACGTGTAGGGCGGTGAGTTGTACTCGAGTTAAATGAGATTTACATAATTTACCAATTGAAGGGAGAATTTCTTCAGGCTTCGGTTAGCTCCAATTCAGCCTATTAGCACACGCCGGCAAAAAATCACTAATTCAAACTCTTCCCCTTATCTGGCAGTGTCGTTTCGCCTTATAAATTATTCAACACTTTAATTAATTAATTAGATTCAATCAAACGAACAAAAGTGAATCCACGATACGTGTAAATGAGTCATTTTACTTTAAAACTTCCACCTCTGACAAGGTATTGTCAGATAAACGAATCACTACTTTTTAGGAAAGCAAAAAAAGAAACTAAAAGATTTCAGGACCATCGAAATCGGTTTGCAACAAATTAACCTACACTAATAAAGATAACAAAGAATCTCAACAACAGATTGAATCTCTGCTTTTAATCTTCCAAAAAAATAACCAAATACCAACAATAAAAGATGTAGAACAAATTTTAGATATTGAATTCAGCACCAGGTAATGATGAAGTCCTTAAGAACGACGAAGTATTTCTCATACGAAGGTAGTATCTACTCTGTTAAGAAATATGATCTGGAATACTTGGATCTCCTTAAGTTATAGGAATTTCAGCAATCACTCCTCACCTTCAAAATAAATAGTTATGCAGATTATAATAGTTATTGAAATCATTAAAACAATAATCAGTATTAACATTGCTACAACTCTGGGTCGTCTCAAGTCAGATCGGATTATGCTAATGAGTGAGGGACATTAGTATAAATCTAATCAATATAATGACTTTGTTAATTTGTCTTTGAAAATCATATTTTTAAATATGAGCTCGTCGTGGTTGAATGTTCAACTTCAGCTAGCCGCTGCAGTGCGTGTTCGAATACAGGCTGACGTTGAACTCTCGTCTCCCGAAAAAAACAAAATTATAATAATGATGTAACTGACGGACTTACGGAAGATATGATGAAGGATGGATCTGCCTAGAGCATAACCAGAGACAATAGGATGAGGTTTGAGAACGAAGTGACGAGCTATCAAAATCTCTGATGAAGAAAGGAATAGAAGAACAGAGAGGATGAAGAAATACTGGGCGGAGAGAAAATCGCGGAATATACATAGTTGTTTGATCCAGACTACCAAAGTAGGGTGAAAAAAAGAAATGTAACTGACGCTATATGCATTTTAATATTATTTAAAAATATAAAGATGTGTCATACCGTAATAACTGAAATACAATACATACGTATGTAGTGTTTGAACGAGGCCAATAAATAAATATTGCCCTTATAATTTCCTTTGCATTGAGGTATCTTGTCACCATTCGTACTGTTTATTTACTTATTATTATTAATATTGTAAAAGTAAAAAGAGACCTCACATAAATGTTAAGACCGTGGAAAAATTCCAACGAAAAGCCTCCAAACTAAAACAGAAAATAAAATTATCTGTCCGATATTTCGCCTATTCAGGCATCCTCAGGGTATCAATACACCCAATAAACATCCCAAAAGGCTCAAATGCAACTAATGAATCGTAAGGAAGGTTACTCGACCAAGGCTGGAAAGGTTAGATAAAAACAGCTGATAAATACTTCAGCAATTGAAAATTCAATATAAACTCACCAAACTTCAAAAAGCACAATAGGAAAAAATAAATAATAGTAAACAACACAAAATCATAAGACAAAAGACTATTGAAAAAAAAATGAAAGTAAAATTGCAAGAAAAAAAAAGAACATTATCAAGAAACCAGTGGATTTATGGCTTCTCTTTTCAATATTAAAATATAGTTAAGCTAAAAAAAGTTAAGCCAAACCATATTATTTAATCATATACACTTTGCAACAGTAAAGCGAATCTTTATCCAATACCCGCTTCCTATTCAACATTGCAATTTACCTAAGAAACCGTAAAAAAAAACAAAAAAAACTTGTTTTTCTATGGTGAATTACACAAAGGATTATGTAAACTTTTCTGTTGCTCTTGTGTTGAAAATCTATACTTAAAGTTTCCTAGTTCTTATACCAAACGTTTAGAAAATACTAAAATAACCTCCATCTGCTGAAACACACAAGGTGAATCCATTATTACAGACAGTTTCATAACTTTATCGATCTCCATAAGAGGTGCTAAATGTGTTGAAAGAGATATCCAATATGGAATAGATAACAGCACACTTGGGTGTAATATATTAGAGAAGAGATATGAAGGCCATATACTCGTACAAGTGTCAAATGAGCCGAGAGAACAACATATATCCGCAATAACTTCTCAATTACTTCGCTATCGGCACAGTTGGTCTCACGGATCGTGTCGCTGTTAAAGATCAAAGCTGTTTGTCGAAATAGTCTAAAATTATTGAAATGTCGGATGTGAGCGATACTTGAGGGTGATTTGCATATCAAAGGCCCAAATACCTGGAAGTTGGCTTGCTTAAAACTCAAGTTTCAAAGTCGTCAACTAATATTTCAGTACATAGCAAATGATTCTGCTACTGAAATGAACTATTTTTCAACATAAATGTTCATTACAAAAGACTTTGTTTATTTCTTCTGGTTTAGACCGTGTAGATAAATTTCTCGCCAACGTTTCGTCATGACCAGTCATTCTCATCTCAGCCCTGAGGAAGTCATCAGCATGGTTGACGAAACGTTGGCGAGAAATTTATCTACACGGTCTAAACCAGAAGAAATAAACAAAGTCTTTTGTAATAATAGTGGTCGTGGAAGCCTAAACGAATATATATATATGTTCATGTTTATTTTTAGTTGCTAATTAGCGCATAGGCATGCTTGGGGCATTAATATTGGGCCATTTTGGAAACATGAAAAATTAGAATGCGATTATATTTGCAGGTATTATTTCTTTATTGTTTGCCATTATTTTTTTACCATATCTATTAGGTTAATTTGTATTACCTTCTTTGTTTCTCATTTGATAATACTCTGTAATTATCAAATAATCCCTTTTGCTTTCTATATTTATCTAAGGGATCCCCTATCTTTATGTTTGATCACTCAGATACCTTGATACCTAAATGTATTTTTAATATTTACCATATATAATTTTAATTTGTCTATATTTTGTATATTTAGCCCAGAAGAAGACCTGTAATGTGGATCAAAACGCTGAATTTCCAATAACCAGTTCCCCCTCCCTATTTATGAGAATTATATTGCCCGGACCATTTTCTCCCTCATATTTATAGGGTCAACTATTATTATTCAAGATTATATTTTTAAATTCAAATGAATTTATACGTACTAAAACAAAAATACTAAATTCTGAATACATATGTTAAATATATATCTTCTAACTACAGGAAATAACTGTTTTAGAAGAATATGTATCTGAAGGTGCTGAAATATCTGCAATTCTAGTTGTGGCATTAGAACAAGAACAAATTCCCCCTTTCCATGATTTCGAAACGATTAGTTTTGTTAATAATTTATCAAGTACTATCTAATGAAATATTGAAACATTATTATTATATAGGTTGTAGTGTTTGTATCATGAATGATGGAATACGAAAAGTTAGTTTCGAGCTCTTCAATTCACTGAGGACCCTTGGAATATTTATGTAAGTAAAGATATGTTCATTGCACCTTCAATTATATGGGGGGAAAATCTATTTTCAAAAGCTTGCCATATGCCATTAACCATACCCTTCATGCCAACCATGAAATTCGATAAATTTATCAAAAACAGTAAGCCATCATAATATATCTATTAAATTGTGTTATTAAAATATAAAACAATTAAGCACAGCATTATAAAAAACAATTTAATCTAATCACACACACACACTCACACACACACCCCATATATGTAAGTATTTGTATGTATACTACTTTTTAAATAAAAAATTATAGTTTTGGAAGAACGCAAGTTTGTTGTCTTAACAAGCTTGGACATATGTTCATGTAAAATATTAACACACATTCTATAGAAATCAGTATAAAAAAGTGATACGTTTCTTATTTGTGTTTCCTCTATAAAATAGGATTCTTGAGGCTGTTAACCATTTTTATCACTGACAAAAAATATAGTTGTATAATATTTTAAAAAATCCTACCTTATCATCATGCATCTCTTTGTGCAGCACCTAAACAGAAAATAAAGAAACGAGAGTCAATAAAAATATTTAAATTAAATGTGGCATAAATATTAATAAATTAATTGTTAACTTTATTTTGGTATTTTAAGTTTAACGGACTGAATTAAAAATGAAAGGTTTGCAC
The DNA here is from genome assembly GCA_037127475.1 of Arma custos. Taxonomy (NCBI): domain Eukaryota; kingdom Metazoa; phylum Arthropoda; class Insecta; order Hemiptera; family Pentatomidae; genus Arma; species Arma custos. The sequence continues at coordinate 19,214,028 of CM073759.1, read as the reverse complement.
AACTGTAACATGGGTATCTGACGGGATCAATTAAAATTACACATGTAAATGCATTTTTTTATTTAATATTGATAACTTGCAAAAAATGCCATTTTGAAATACCATTATTAGTTGTGATAAAAAATCTGAAGGCAAACAAATCAAACGACCTCAACGTACAACGTTATTGTGGCCAAAATATTTTAAATAAGACATTTCGTAAACAACCAAGGTTGAAAAAAATACATAAACTATACAGATAAAGAAAAAAAAAAGAACGACAAAAGATAGTTAAAAAAAACGAGGACATGTGTTATTTTTTAAATGGAGAGTTCAAATACACTTTTTCACTTGGTTTTAAAACTCATACAGGAAAATAAATTTTTTTAGTATCAGAAATAATTAAAAGTCTTCGGAGGACATATATATAACATATACCTATACATTAAGCATATTCCTTAAAAGGTAAAAAAAAGAAAAAGGTAAATTATAAATAATTATAAAGACTTAACTACGGTGTAGTGGAACTCTAAAGTTGACGGGAAACAAGTTCTTGACTTAGTTGCGTAATAAGCAGTTTGAATCCTTACAACATAATCTTGTACACTAGATACCTTACACCTTTAGTGTCACATCTCTAGCCGTAACTTTTTAAACGTTACAACAAATAGTTAATATTAAGATATTTAACAAACACCTTTAATTGATCAGGAAGCTTAAGTATACTAATGGTATCATTAAGTCATTAAAATGGAGCGTTGAGGATGAAGGAAAATAAGTTTAGTAAAAAAGTTATTAGGTAAACTGTAAACGTTATATTCCGGGCTGTGGAAAAAAAATCCATTTCATTTAATCATAATATTTCTCTATAAATCCTATTGAAGTCCCATAAAACTAATTCTAGTCTATTTACATTACCTTTTAATATACACTTTCATAGAAATAAAATATCACTGATTCTGATGTCAAAATATTGTATATCTTACTAATATTATAAATGTGAATGTTTGTACGTTTGTCTCTCTTTCACGCAAAAACTACTGGACGGATTTGGATGAAACTTCACAGTAATATAGGTTATACATCAGAATAACACATAGGCTATAGCAAGCGCGAATTTAGGGGGGAGCGCACGGGAACACGCCCCCTCCCTCGACTGTTATTTAGGAACTGTGGAGAATCCATTATAGGACATAAATAAAGGCAAATCACATGATAATAGATGTTAAAGTAACAGAAAGAACTTGAGTGAAACTATTGTTTTTATGTTTGTTACTCATTCACGCAAAAACTACTGAACGGATTTCGATGAAACTTATTGAGTAAAATAGGTTATGGATCATAGGCTACACCAAGAGCAGACTTATGTGAGGGCACGAAGGCATGCCCCCCCCCTCCGTTATAGTACATAATTAAAGGCAAATCAGGAACTTAGTACTTGAAATTTGTAGATAGGTTCTTTGTACAGTTTAAGGAAGAAATTTGGATAATTCTACCCAAGGGTTTCTCCTTTAATGTAATAGGGGTTCAAAGGTTGTATAGAATCCGTCAGTTTTGAAGTTAGACATCTGAAATTTTGGATGTACGAGTAACTTATATTTAAAAAAAATAATTAAATTATTTATTTAAAATGATCTTTCACGAAACTTTATGTGGCACACCAAATTCCACGCGAGCGAAGCCGCGGGCATAAGCTAGTTTGTCATAAATCATATGATCATATAGATTTAAATAAATAAAAATAAATGGAAGTGTTATGACGGTAAATTAAGAAAAAAAATTTATTCATTGAAATTTATTACAGAAATGATAGATACAGGTAAAAACGTAAGGCAAGTAGAGAAACAACTCATTGGTAGTACACTAATAACAATTTCAACTAAGAAGGTCACGAGGCCATCTTCTTTTCAGATGCCTCGGAGGATTTTCAGGAATTGAAGAAGTGGCTAGGTTTGAAACTAGTGGGTTTGAGTGGGAATCAAGTTTTTCATGAAAAGAGTGGTATTGGATTCGGGCCCAATCAGTAACAAATGGGACATTGAGGTCATTATGGATGACTTTATTTCTAACAAAGGAAGGATGATTAAAGATTTTAGGAATGATTTTGGATTTTATTAATTGGAAACGAGAGGAAATCGTTGGTTTAGCGCCAAAGTTCTACTCCGAAATTCAAAATAGGCCTTATAATGGTCGTGTATATGAGCCTTTTGTAATTAATTGGGAGCTTAGAGCACTTATCTTGTATGTTTAACAGTAGCGCCTGAAAGCAGTTCCTTGTCTTTTTAGTCTAATGTGAGAAGTAAAATTGTTTAACCCCTAAAAGATAAAGTTTTTTTGATTGATTAATTTAAATTTAAATTACTTCAACGTCACTTTATACTGTTATGTCTAAGACGATGGTACAGTGGGAGTCTTCAATTTAGCTTTACGAGGTATATTTAGGATATGCATTTTTAACGGCATCGGACAGGCTTCGCTATTTTATGACTTCTGTGATGTACGGAATGGATTTTTTACTCCTTTTAAAAATTCTTAAGGCCTGGGCATAGTAGGAATTAATGTTATTAAAGACTGTAGGGTTGTTAAAATTCTTCATCTTCTTTTTTTCCTTCCTCCTTGTTTCTTCTCTGAATCATCTTACTACTTTACGGCTGATTGGCCCAGCAAAAGAGATCCCGTTACCTCGGGAAATCTGGTCCTCTGTACCCTAGAAGGAAGGGTTGGAGTTGGAAATAAGGAGGAGAGGGAATAAAGTTTTGGTAGAAAGGATTTAGGAACTGGTCATGTTTCCCCTGGGATATCACGATGGGGATAACAAGAGTGGCATAATTCCAAAACGCAAATTATTTAGTTTTAGATGCGCACATTTTTACAGAAATAGGGTGGTTTTTTAAACTAAATATTTGTATTATTATTTCTTTGAAATATTTAGATGGCGACTAACAGTATCTTTCGACACACCACACTCCTTAGAAAGTTCGCGAGTACATGTGGACGTATTTGACTCAACAGCTTACTTCAGAATCTCATCTATATCCATAATGGTCGTCCGGAGCCCTTCTTCCTTTCCAACGTCGTACCTCCACTACTAAATTTTTCAAACCAACGCCGCGCAGTGCGCTGGTCAAGGCCACCTTTCCGTTCATATTTAATAATTGTTGTGTAATTGAGTTGCTTCAAGGGCTTTGAATTTTTTTTTCCAGTAATGTCTTAAAATTACGAGAATTTCGTAGGGCTCTGTCATGTTTCTTCTTTGAAATAAATAACTAAACTGAGGCTTTTTTTGAAGAATCAAGTGTTAGTAAACAAGCTTAGAGTAGGCTCTAAAGGGATTATTAAGTGTTGGTAAATAATAAATAGCATTAAAATATTTACAGACTTTTGAACTCAGGAATTTGATAAAACGGTCATTTTTTTTTATACAACCTATTATATCTCTACTTTTATGATATCGTTCTTACTATAAAACAAAAACACGTGTTGAAATTTTGTACATTTTGTATATATTCAAACGCCCGGGAACGAAAACACCCATTTTTTTCGGAAACAAATTGTGAAAAGGAGAACTTAATTTTGTACATAAATACGCAAAGTTGAATTTATCAGGAAAACAATGTTCTATTTTCGCGTTTCTGAACCATTGATCCCTCAAATTAGGAATAAAACATTACATCCGCGTAGCACTTCGATTGACAAATTCCTCGCTTTTGAATAAATAAATGTACAATGGAAATGTAACTGTACATATTACAACTGGGTGCTCGTTCCGTAATTGCTATGACAGTTGAACACAGGATTATGAATGTAACTGGGGTAAATCAATTGAATAATATTTCGGTATTGAATTCAAAACATGTGTTTATTTTATATTTTGTATAATTATTTTTTGAATATCGGATGTTCATGTTTCAAACAGATTTAATGGTTCATTTTTAAGTTTTATCTGTGGTTTGAATAACGATAGTCATTTAGTTCTGTTCATTATTCAACATGCATAATCTTTATATTTATAAGTGTGTGTGTTTAAACCTGTGTCTACTGTTACTATGACATCGGCTGTGCAGTCAAGGTGATTTGTCCAAGATCACGCTCAACCCCAAGGTATTTCCCCCCACTTTATTAAGACTGGGTGAGCCCCATAAGGGTCTCCAGATTGCGAAGGGTCCTCTCCCAGCTGTTCACAGTTTAAAAAATTATCAGACGCAGGTCACGGATATGAACCCGGTACTTTCGACACGGCAACTCAACGATCTACCAATGAGCCGCCTTGCTCCCATATTTACGGCAAACAGTATTGAGTTCTTTTTGTTCGAAGCTAAGCGGATTCTTTTTCTTATTGGTGTGAGAATACTGGGGTTATTTTTATTTTATTTTTTGTTATTGTTCATCAACGATTAATTATTTTGATTGAAATGTTTAACGATTTTTGTATAAATGAATGTTTAACTGGTATTTGGAAATATATATTCATTTCAAAAAAATATTTTAATACTTTACTTTCATACTTTAATGAGAGAGAGAGAGAGAGAGAGAGAGAGAGAGAGAGAGAGAGAGAGAGAGAGAGGAGAGAGAGAGAGAGAGAGGGGGGGGGATTGAGTGAGTGAGTTAGTGAGAGAGAGAGAGAGAGAGAGAGAGAGAGAGAGAGAGAGAGAGAGAGAGAGAGAGAGAGAGAGAGTGAATGAGTGAGAGTTCATTTTTAGGTTTTATCTGTGGTTTGAATAACGATAGTCATTTATTCCTGTTCATTATTCAACATGCATAATCTTTATATTTATAAGTGTGTGTGTTTAAACCTGTGTCTACTGTTACTATGACATCGGCTGTGCAGTCAAGGTGATTTGTCCAAGATCACGCTCAACCCCAAGGTATTTCCCCCCACTTTATTAAGACTGGGTGAGCCCCATAAGGGTCTCCAGATTGCGAAGGGTCCTCTCCCAGCTGTTCACAGTTTAAAAAATTATCAGACGCAGGTCACGGATATGAACCCGGTACTTTCGACACGGCAACTCAACGATCTACCAATGAGCCGCCTTGCTCCCATATTTACGGCAAACAGTATTGAGTTCTTTTTGTTCGAAGCTAAGCGGATTCTTTTTCTTATTGGTGTGAGAATACTGGGGTTA